>UCOL01004547.1:0-14328 GCA_900474335.1 Ormyrus nitidulus
GTTCAGTAAAAGCTGAGATCCAGGCATATACATACATACATCTATACAGACATTTTGCAAAAACCATTTATTCTTGTTCCTGACACCTTAAAATACAATTATAACAGGTTTTTCGAACAACTCCAAAAATTTCTATTACAAAGTTTCCTCTAGGAAGAAGTAAAATTGAAAAAATTTGTAATAAAAATGCTGTGCAAATAGAGTCGAGTAGACCAAAGAATTGTTTAATTTGAAAATGGAAACTAAAAATTGTCTAAAAGTTACCGTAATTCAGCTTTAAAAAACTAAATTTTACCGGCTGTAAACATCGGTGTCCCCTCCGCACAATAAGCAAATGGCGCAGCTTCGTTTTAGGAAAAATTCAAAACACTCTGTGTATTAAAACAGAAGAATAGGCTGAAAGCCACGTGGAAATGAGACGGAAATCGTAAAGTCAAAACGACTGCATTTCGAAACGCAAAAGCGCACGAAAAATAAGCGGAACTGCAGGAGAAGCTTCTGCCGCAACTCTCCCGCGCCAAAAAGGGAGAAAACGAGAACGAAGCGGAAAAGTGCGGAAGCCGCATCGACCTATTTTTTCTCCACTCACCAGAAAGCGGCACTCTCTGCTGCTATTCGAATTATGCCTGCCTCGATGAGAAAACGAGTTCCCTCATTTCAACCTTGCAAACCTCCGCGCCTCGCCTAACTTGTCTCTCTCTTCCGCGCAGAATATATTCGCGCGACACTATTTCCCTTTGGGCTTTGGGAATAGAGAGAAGTGCGACTGGTTACCAAAAAATATCTCGGAGAGCTGCATTAGTACGCATCAAAGTTCTAATTAATCCCGGCGCTTGACTTTGTTTCGCTACCTCAAGTACAGGAATCCGTTGGATAATTAATGTAGTTTACTGCATCGGCAACGTAAGTGCCTCTTTAAAATGCGTTAATTATCTGTGTTTTTTATTTAGAATAATACTTTGAAATACATGCAAATTTTAGACTAACTTTTTTCATTATTTTGTAGGAAAAATCGCTTTATATATATATATATATATTTTCCCAAAATTAAGAAAGTTAATTCAACTGCTATTTTATGCAGTACATTTTACAGCAAGTTCATTTATCATTACAAACTTTATTAATACTGAAATAAAAAAAAAAAAAAAAAAAAAAAATTCATTACTCACTCGTCCTTTTAAAAAGTTAAAAACTTTCACCGTCACTCCTTCATCGTTTAAAAAATGACTTGTATTCCTTACGGCGCTAGCTTCCGCTCAGAGCGGAATCTCGCTACGACTTCCCTAACAAAATGCTCGTCAGTCGAAGGCCCGTGAAATCTCCCGCGGTGATGAATGCCAGTATTTCCCTCCACCTACGTAAAAGCGGCAAGTGGAAAAGAAAACTCAAAGATTGGAGGCCTTCGCGCTATTTCCGAGACGGCGGTTCTCTCCTTTAGAACCCGGCGAACCGTAGAAAAGAGATGACGACGTCAGGAGTGGCTTTTTCTTGACCCCGCTTTCTCGAACTAAAAAGGGGGCGGCGAGAAAAAAGCCGCGCCCGCGGTCGCGTTAGTTTTGAATTTTTCGAGAGCGAGTTCTTCGCTCCCCCGCGATAAGTCCCGCTCGCAAGCGATTTTCGCTTTTCTCCTTTTATATAGATATAACTTTCGGGCGAAAGGGCTTTTCTCCTTCTTTCTTGCTGCCTCCGCGAAATCTGACTCTGGGAGCTCCCATTCGAGAGAGATCTGCCGCGGATATCGTCTAGAAGATTGCCGGGGACGAGGAGAGAAGAATGGAAGAAGAAAGAGAGCTCGGGGCTTTATTGATAACTTGATTTTTCCTTAACGGACGGGGCGTACTTGTTTTTCGAAAGTTCGAATCTTTTCCGCTCGATTTATTTTTAAATTGCTCCGCGAGATGTGGCTTCGGACTGTATGTTTAGTTGAAAGCTGCAGCGTAATGCAAAGAGAGGAAACTTTTCTTAATGAGTTGGGAAGAACTTTCGATTCGTCGTTTTCATCCCAGTTTACTGAAAATTCGCTTTTAAATAGAAATCGAGTTAATTTATTATCTATAATGCTCGGAAACTCTGGAAAGATGTCATTTTGAAATTTGATATTTTATTAATGCCAAGCACTGTATAATACGCATTAAAGAGTAAAATTTTATTGTTCGAATGATTGCCAGCGCATTATATACTAAACGAACGGTTTTGGTTAATAAAATACTTCCATACAGCGGAAGGTACCTTTTCGTAACTTAAATTGTCAAATTGCAAAGTTTTCGCGCTTTAGTTCTTCAAAATTGCACCTCAACAAATACGTGAAAGCACTTTCATATTCCGGGGCTGAAAAATCCTCTCTCGGCTAAATTCGCATATGCAAACGTCCAATTTTCGCTTGGGCAACAACAGCGATTGTTTGGAATCGTTCTGCCTAAAAGGCTCTGCATCTAGCGACTGTTTTGGAAAAATTGCTTAGCTTTCCTCTTTCGTGCGACGTTGCGGCTTTTTACGTATTACGAGGAAGAAAATAACCAAGAGGGAAAATCAGCCGGCTGTTTTACCAACGTTTCGCTACCCGAGGATATTCGCATACACGTGCATGTCCCTGGCTTTTACACCTATCGCTCGGTATTATCGCACAGCCTGCGGTTCTAAGCCATCGTGTAAGAAATGAAAGGAGAGGATCCGCAGGACTGTAGGAACGAAAAACGCCGCTATTTTTGGACTCTGTGTGAGCAAGTTGAAAGAGGAATCGGAAGCATTGAGGGCTGGGCATTGAGGACAATGGAGGGCTTCGAAAGGTAAAGGGAGGCTAGGTTTAAACATGCATGAAATTGATTTTTTAAAGCAACTATTGACAGTTATTTTTTTGTAAGAGATCTTTATCATTTAAACTGCTTTAACCGAGCTTCTGTAAATTATTGTTTGGAGGAAAGGAAATATTCACTGTAATATGCCAAGCTCTTACCCGGCAATCTATTTTCTTATAGTTTGGTTATCTGAATGTTTGGAAGTCAGCCAGTAACCCTCTCTGAATGGATTGCTGAGAATGATTGGCACTGAGGTTCGGGGAAATTTCTCACCAGTTGTTTTTTCTCTCAGATGCCGCAGGCAGAATAAAGCGTATTTCAATGCTCAAATTTATTTTGGCAAACAAAACGCTTGTATACGTTAAACATTATTGCCTCTTTCGAAAAAGAAGAAAAAAGTCGTCCAGCACTTTATTTAATTAAATATTTAATTAAACTGCGTTTGCAACCAGTACACGTGTATAACCTTATCTTAAAAACTAGCAAAATAAGCGTAATCAAGAAGTATTAAAAAATTACAAGCGCCTTTATATTCTAAAGCAATCTTAACTCCGACATAATTGCAGATCCCTATCGCGGGTAAAAACAGCGGGCTGGGCGTAAAAAGCCCGCAAACAGCAGCACGGAGATAAAGCAAAAAAAGCTGCCGGATTCAGGAGAGTGCAAATCGTTGAAAAGAGAGGGCGGACAAAAGCGAGAGGGCGATTCTCCGGCCCTGTTCTTTCGGGGACGTCGTTACCGCTCGCGGCTGCCTCTTTTCCCGCTTCCGGGAAGATAACGCGTGTGAGTTTGCGCAAGAAGGCGGCGGCTCGTCCGCGGAGATGCACTCGCGAGATAATACGAGTCGCCCTGCTGGATCGTGGATTGTAAACTCGGACTATTGAGAGAAACATTTTTGGCTGTCTGATTGTGCCGCCCAGGAAGCACTGATAGTAAATAGCGACATATTTATGAGTCGGCTCTTTCAAGCGAATGGCCGAATAGAAACATAAAACGCAATCATATTCAATAACAGATTTAGAAAAAGATTTCTGCTGGATGCTTTTACAATGGCTAGTAAAATCGTAAAACTAGAATAATTGCTTGCTCAACTCTATCTTATTAGGTATTCTCATGTTAATAAGATTTTTGGCGCAGGGGTCAGAGGGAGTTACAGGGTATTTGCAATGGTAATGAGACGAATGTGGCTCAACGCGCAGCAGACTTAAATGAAGGAAGGTTCCTCATGAAAGCGCGAAAGCGTGAATCTTGATGAATTCGAGTGCGATATTTAAAAAGCCGGTCTATCTAGTCTGAATGCTTTTTTATTTATTTCAATTGAAAAGATCTTAATTAATGCAGTGACTATATTCAAAGTTTTTGTTCAATTCTTCATTTATTCTACGTGAAAACTCGTTTGTCTTTCGAGTGATTATTTTTTACTCTTGTAAATGGAATTATGCAGCAGGGAGTTGATACTGTCATCCTAATATTATCCATCAGTCAGTTACTACCATCTTAAAACAGGTGGCCTGCAAAATTCATTCTCCGAAAACGAGGCAGGTACTTTTTACGACTTGATAAGAAGAGCGCGGTATGCGCAGTGCCGATACACCCTTGAAATTTGTTCCGTGAGAGCGATAAGGACCACCGAAGCCTCTCGGCTATTAGCGATTTTCCGCGCTCGCGCGCATGTGTGCCTTGCAGCCAGCCTCCCAAACTGGCTTTCACGGTGGCGTCGTAAGGGCCTTTCGGCGCTTAAACGGGCCGCACACTTTGGGAGCTGTAAAACGGCGCGAGTTTTGCGCGGCGTCGCTTTACGATAAGGTACGATAAAGGCGCCCATCGCCGTCTGTCCCATAAGTTTCGCGACGCGGGGCGGCCATTGTGCGCGGCGTCGTTGACCCCTTTTTCCGCTGCCTCGACTATCTGCGAATGCGTTATTATGCCCGGCAGAGATGTGTGTATCGCCGGAATTTATTCGGCTTTTATGGAGAAGCGGGCCGCGAACCTCTGCCGGAGGCATTCTGCTGCCTGTCATTAGGAGGCTGGCCTCAATTGAATTTCGAAGCGCGAGTCGATCGAGCCCTCTGGCTATTTAGAGAGAAAACGCATGTTTTTATGGCCCGTTAGAGCGTTCTCGAGGGAAAGCTGTATACCGCAAATGATTCACTTTTTATCGGTGTTCGCATTAAAATTATGTTTAAAAAAACTTTTCTTCTATACTTCAGTGCTTAAGGCATATTATCTTTCATAATATTATCTTCATAATTATTATCTTTCATAATATTTATTCATTAGTGTTTTAGAAAATTCTTTAAACTAACTTTTAAGCACCTTGAGAAGTTACTTGTAATGCTTAAAAACCGCGCACAAGTTTCTATGTCAGTCATCAAGCCTGACTAAAATTGAGTTTTATCACTTGACAAGTTTCAGATAAATGACTAGATTAATTAATCCGTAGATAATAAACTGCGCAAACTTTCTCTAGCATGCAAATACTTGATATTGAATTCAGAAGATTAGTTTTTTTTTGTAAATAAACAGGCTTATTCAAATGAAAGAGGAAAATATTAAAAAATCAAAGTGAAAACTTGAAAATTGAGTTATTGGAATCCAGTTTATCGAAGACGCTCGCGGTAAGTCAAACAAGGTTTCTCTCGCAAAAAGGTTATTTGCCAAAAAAAAAAAAACAAGCTTAATCCTCCGACAATTTCCGATGCGCAATAAGCGCTCTCTCGCGTTCTGGCTTCCGCGTATGCAAAACCCGGGGCAAAAGAAAAAGAAGCAAAAAAGAGAAAGGCCAACCCTCGCGGCGAATCTTCCTGGGCTGCCGTTTCGGTTTGACGGCATTCGACGTAAGCCCCTGGGGAGATGAGACGGAGGCGTGCGAGAAACGCTTGAATGATTTTGCGAGTGCGCTCGTCGGGAATGATAATAATGGAGGATTGCCGTGGATAAAGCAGCCCATCCCCTTCCCCGAAGTAGGGAAAAATGCGTAGCTAAAAGCATTAATTGTTGTTCTTTTAATTTGATTGAAAGCTAATAATTTGGCTCGCCGTTTGTCTCTTATTAATTAAAATTTATTGGAATTCTTTATTTAATTATGTTTTGGGCACCCATTAATATATATAAAAAGTGAACATTACGCAGTATTATATTATAAAAATATTATAAAATTGTTATTAGCTCGAATTTTTGTTGAAGAATAATTGATGCAGATTCCGGATAAAAATATATAGTAGATTGAATCCAACCAAGGGAGATAAAGGAAAATAGAGCCGTGCTGGCACAATGAAATTACGTAAAAGAATAACCTCCTGTTGGTTCATGCATTAGGTTTACAAAAAGGATAATGGATTTCCCTGCCAGCTATTTTCGATTTATGTGCAGCTTTTTGTGAAATAAATAATTTTAGAAGCTCTAATTCTTGACAAATAAAGTAGCTTGCTGAAAAAGGGTTATGGCTAAAATTATTTCCAAGTTTATTACTATAAATAACATTAAAAGCTTTCTTTTTTTTCGTTTCTATTACCAGTAGTAGAAGTGGATTCAGTAGCATTTAAAGAAAAGCTGGCGAAGGTAGAATTTGTTTTTCAACGATTACTAACGGACATAAATACTTTAAAATATTTGTTTATAATTTTAAGAATAATATATTTGAATACTTGTGTAATTAGGTATGAATAAGTAAAACAGATGAAGCAAAAAATCTACCTCTAAAATTAATAAAGTCTCCGGCTGTGCGTATAAAGTGTGAGAATAACAAGAGGACCGCATAAAGGTTGAAAGTGTAAAGAATAAAAAGACGTTGATTCCGGATGTTAGACTCGTCCGTTATCTACATAAATTTTCCGTCTCCTCCGTCCCTCTCCCCTTTCCGCGTAAGTGAAGTTGGAGGAACTAACCAATCAGGGCGCAGAAGAGAGTTGAAAGTCGAAAAGTTTCGTCCACTCCGCGGTGCTGCAACTCGCGAGAATATATCTCGCCACTCTTTTGCGCTCTCTCGTCTTTCATCTCGTGCTTCCCTTCCGAGTTATTCGTATGGGCCAAGTTTTTTCCTGGGGATATTGCACCTTCTATCTTATATTAATAATTCTGGGTTATATATGATGTATCAAATGAAGTAAATTATATTGGTCGGAAAACTTGTTGGAATATAAAGTACTCGGAGCGTAAAGGAAAAGGACGTAATTAACTCTTCGACTTACTGTTGACGAGCACGATAGCCATAGCTCAGCTGCATCAAACATCGATCTTATTTTTATTTTGAAAGTGCATTTTCAAAGAGAGCTTACAGCAGCACTCGCTCTTTTTCTTTTTGATGTGCACCTTCGCAATAATACTTGTATCGCGAGGATTGATTTTTCCTACGCAATTGAAATCGAACGCGAAAAAGCATACACTTACGAAAGCGATGGAAGGAGAAAGATGAAAAAAGAGGGAGAAGTGCTTGTTTGTGCGCCGCTGAATCATCAGGAAAAGAAATGTGCCGAAGTGTTTCGAATGCGACGCGCGCTACTCGGAAAATAAGCCTTTTGAAACATTGACGTGGATTTTCCTCTACTTTACATCCAAAACACGCAGTTGGAGTGTTTTATCATTTCCGAGCATTGACGTCTACTTTCAAACGTTTTATCTAATTGACTATACTTATTTTAATTTTATAGTGGCTGGAAAAATCGCTACTGATTTAGCATTTGGAGAAAAATATTCGACGTTTCAAAAAAGTAGGCCGATTAGCAAAAAAGAAAAAAGTAATCGATGGCTTTAATTCCCAAAAAGGTCAAAAGGGTAACCGCAATAAAAGAAAAGTATAAAGAATCTGGGACTGGTTGCAGATTACCGTCTGAAATCTAGTGGAAGTTTTAGATTGACATAACTTTTAGTTTCCACTAGTAAACGTATGAGCGTTGCATTATATCCATTGAATGAGTAGTTTATTTTCAGCAGATCGATTTCAAAATAGAAATAATCAAAAATACAGAAAAGCTGAACTTTAACGAATGTATAAGTATGGATTGTGGATAAATGTAACTGCGAAAGCCATATTTTGCTTTGCTTTTGAAATATTTTACAATTTTGTCTCGTATATCGTTTAACACTCTATCAAAAAGTAATGGAGGAAATCAAATTTTAGTGAAAGTGAATAATGAATACTCTTCATTAAAACAAAAACTCGTGTCTGGCCTAAATGCATGAAGAGATCAAAATAACTGCCAGAAAAGCACGTATTTGTTCGAATTCGTTAAAAGTAAATAAGATTTTGACTAGCGATACCATCTAATACATGATACAGAATTTCGAAAAATTAGCAAATGAACGAACAAGTAAAATGCATCTGCATCAAAAACCGGATCACAGCGGCGGCACATAAAAGAGCCAGTAACCCGCATCCGACATTACACGCGCGTTAGACGCGATCCATTCCGAGATCTTTTAAGGACCACTTCCCGCTAAAAGTCAGCAGCTCCTCTGGCTTTACACCCCTTTCCGTTGCCGTACGTTCCCTACATATCTAGCACTGCGTCGCATTGTCATCCTCTCTCTCTTTCTTTATTTTGATGCCTTCTGACAAAGGGAAAGGCGCCTAAAACGATGCCTACGAATGAAATTCAGGAGGCGTGGATCGGGGCTAAGAAGCCCGCCGGCGCAAGTACCTCGCATAAAGCTGCGGCTCTGGGCTTGCTCTTTTTCATGATCATTCTAAGCGACGGGTAAAAAGGCCGCGGCCTGGAAAGCAGAGAGAGAGAGAGAGAGAGCTGGAGAAGCCCGCTAAGTGAAGTGACAAGCGCCGCCACGGGCACAAAGGGTGCAGCTGATGAGTTTCGCGGACTCGTTTTTTCGGTCCTATTCTTTAATGCGTTAATGTACGGGCTGGGAAGGCACGCTGGAGGAGTGTTTTCGCGCGCTTTTGACGGTGGAATCGTTCAAATTTTTGAGAACTGAGCTTTGTCGAGGGCTTTTTCTGCCGCCGTCAAAGTTCTGTCTACGGAACTTTTTACAGATTGCGCTTAAGGAGACAAATGTGTCAAGCGACAATGTTTGATGGTATTAAGTAATTACAACCGAAGGAAAAGAAAGGCATTATTTTAAGAATCATAATATAATCTTTTATGAAGAAGGAGTATTGATTGAACTCAGAAATAGACGAGAAAATTATGTATACGGAATCTTGATTAATTCCAGGAATATATAACTCTCGGGTGCTAATAAAGTATTCAGCGAGTATACTTTCAATCTATACAGTTAATATATGCGAGTTATCCTAAGCTGTAAAGAATGCAGTAAAATTAATCAAGTAAATCTTAAAAAGCGACGACTGTAGGTATAGGCGAAAAATGTCGGTGAAGAAAGAGAGGGGATCAGCCGGCAGTGGCACTCGAGCCTTGCTTGCTATCAATTTAAGAAGAAAAAAGAATAGCCATTTTGAGAAAGTATCGCCGGGCCGCAAAAATGCGTGGCACGACTTATCGGGCGATAAAGCTCGTCGCTGCTGCCGCCGCTACCGGCGGGGGCACTAAAATATTCTGAAGCACTACGCGCGTGAATCGAATTTTTCACGATAAAAAAGTATACTCGCGCGCTGTATACGCAAAGGAGCCGGCTTTACATACTGCGAGCATAAATTTCGAATTTAATCGCATCGATTTGCGTAACCCGACGCCGCGCCGAACGCAGCTCTTTTTTCGAAAGCGCGTATACGCGTAAGCAATAACAGTATTTTTCGCTTCGCCAACGGATCGTTCAATTTTTTTGACTTTTCACTTATAAAGGAAGCTTTTTTATTGGACAGTTCGGTGCATGTACTCCGAGAGATACTGACAATTTTGATTTGCCGCAACGGTCCTAGTTCACCAAATTCATTTTTAAAATTT
Organism: Ormyrus nitidulus; assembly: GCA_900474335.1. Lineage (NCBI taxonomy): Eukaryota > Metazoa > Arthropoda > Insecta > Hymenoptera > Ormyridae > Ormyrus > Ormyrus nitidulus. Next base: position 9,653 of record UCOL01004547.1, read on the forward strand.
TCATAGAAATTTATAACGCTATTTTAAAGTATGAACGCCTGCATCCGCCGCCCTTTTTTCGCTTCATTTTTTACTTATTTGTTATTTGAATCAAGTTGAGCGAGAATAAGTACATATTTTGTATATCGCTCTAAACTTGGATGCCAGATCAAGCTCTTAAGGATATAAATCATCATAATCGTTTCGTTATTAAGTTTCATGGAAACTGAATAATGCCATAAATTCATTTGATACTCGATTAAATTGCAAATTATTAATTGCACTTCACGGTCAACTTACTCAAACAACAAGTAATGCATTTTACACGAAAGATTATTTTGATCAATGGCATGAATTTTACCGCTAATAATAAGGGCAGCTTAATTGTTTTGCAACTGTTTCACTAGTTTTTCACTTTTCAAGAAACATTTAATGTGCAATACGATTGAGCCACAAGTATATTACATACAAAAGCAAAAAAATTCTAAAAAATATCAAAGTGCTGTATGGATTTTCAAGCCTCTACCTTGAATAAATTTAAAAAAGCTCTTCCGCCTCTTTACAGGCAATAACTCTGCCACTCGAATTCTTTAAGCATGCACTCTCTAAAGTGTTTAAAGCTGTGAAAAAAATTATCGCCGGCAAGCAAACGCTCGCCTCAAAGTAACGATCTACACCCCGTCCCGATCTCTCTGCGTAGGCTTTTGACTCCGATAAGACGATATCTCTTATCGGTGCGATTCCCCTCGTCAAAAATCCCGGGGAGAAGGGGCAAGAAATTCTCCGGCGTGCAGTGAATGAAAGGCGAACGCGAGCTTTCGTAACAAATCGACCATCCTCCCTTCGATAACATGCGTGCACAACCTTTTTACCCTCTTGCTTGTCACGGTTCAGTGATAGTAAAGATAATCTGTATGTAATCTTCAATAGATGTAAATAAGTAAACAAAGTCAAGTTTAGTTCGCCGAGAGTGGATGAAATAGTTTTAAATAAGTATGAAAAAATGTTTACTTTGGGTTTTAAATTGTTTTCATGCATCCTAGAAAAAGTATACAAAAATCTAGAGTTATTTAAATAATCCGTGTGAATCAAATTTTGAATAATGTAATGCGTCGCTTTGAATAATAGCACGTTCTAAATTCTCGAGAAAAAAGAATAAAGTAAGTTACGGTCTGTATTAATTTGAATATTATTGTATAGCATTTTTAAAAGTTATGAATAGTCGGATTTAAAATACAAGCATATTGTGGAAATAAAAAGTATTTTTAAAATAAAAATCAAATAAAAAACTGAAATTAGATATTTAAAATGACTCAGATTAATAATTGCAGTTTAAAGTTTAAGCAATATTTGATTAATCCGATTGAAATTTTAGAATTTTTCGAAATAACGGTATTTTAATAAAAGTAATATTATTTCGTTGCTAATTAAAGTAGTTAAAAATAAAAGTTTACTTTGATAATTTTTAAATTCTGTGCAAAAAAATACAAGTTACGGTTGGAAGGAGTTTTTAATGATATTACTTTTTTCAATGATCGAATGTTTTAAATTAATTATAAGTTAACCTTTCTTTACTGAAAAATGTAATATCATTAAAAACTCCTTCCGACCGTAACTTGTGTTTTTTTTGTACAGAATTTAAAAATTATCAAAGTAAACTTTCATTTCTATAGTAGATATAATAGTTAAAGAGTTATGGATAAATTGAATGATTCTAAATTTGTTCAATAATTAAACGGACAAAAGCTATAATTCTCGAAAGTAAAGATTTTATTTCCAATTCATTTGGGCAAAGAGCCCAAAAGAGAAAATTAACGACTAAAGCATAAATATGCTAAATCAGCCAGATTAGCAGCTCGACAAGGACAATTTTACGCATCGCAAAGGGCTCTCGCGTTACAAAGCGCCATTTCCGAAGAGCAATTTTTCATAAAAGAGCCCGCCACATCCATCGTCGAAATCAGCCGTATCTCTCCCCCAGAAAAAGTAAGAAAAGAAAGCTCGCCAGACAGAAAAAAAGGAAGCCCTGCAGGCGACGGCGGCGCAACAACAGGTCGGCAAACAAACATATCGCCGACGATCAAGAGCCGCCGCTTGCACAGGGTGGGGCGCGAGGGTGCTTTAACTCCGCGGTGATCCGCAACAGCGACCGCGCGTTCACGCACTCCAGTCCGGAGAGTCTTAGCTTCTGCGCCCACCGCTACTGAATTATGTAGCGTAATGTTGGGGCGCAGCTTTCTCCGCTCCATCCGTCAATGTCGCGGGTCCGTATGTATATAAGTGGCCCCCGTCGCGGTTCTACAGATATCGCTGTACCTCTAAGCGTACTTTTAAGGAATGTACGGTGCTTCGAGGCCTGCGAGCGTTGGCTATTGTGCGCCATCAAAATATCAAGGAAAATTCGCTATTTTTACTCTCTTAATTCCGATTTCCGTTCGAATTTCCCTTGCTGTCTATGTGCATTTTAAAACTCTAATTATATTATCGATCGATTTTCAATCAAATGATGAAGAGAGCTTATTTTAACTGTGCATTATTTATAAATCTTCCTGTACATGGAACTTTTTAAAAATGTTGCAAAAATATCTACTTTAACTATGTGTTTGCAATTAATTTAGGCGGTAAATAAAAGACTTTCAAGTAGCGGATGTAGCTGCCAAGTGTGATGAATTAAACCTTAAACCAGCTTAGCTGCAACCGATACTTATACCGTTGACCTTTAAAAACTCATACAAAGGAAGCTCAACAACGCTATAATAATTTTAATCGATTACTAGTTTGTAAAAGCCCCCTTCAACTGAATATTTCTTAACCTTTTGAGTTAAATTAAATTTAAAACTTTTTTGATAAAAAGTGCAACTGGTCGAAGAAACTTCATCAAGGGGAATTTCTCCTGTTCTATAAACTTCGATCATTTGCACGTCGGTACTCAAAAGGAACACCGGAACTTGATGGGATCTCCGGAGTTTTCAATTTTGAGTCTCCGCGCTCGACATCCCCAAAAGGCCCCAAAGGGCTTTTACCTACAGTGTTTGCGCGAGTAATTAATTTTCGATCGCCGCAGACGTTACGCCATCAAGCAGGTGGCCAGATGCGCTCGTCGGGCCTGGAATGTGTAAAGTGCGTTGCGCCAGTCCGAGAGGATGAGTTTCAAGCTGCCTGGAATCGATAAGGAAGCTGTTGCCCGGCAAGTTGCTCCGCTGCTCCATGAAAAATTCACGCTTTGCGGGACCTTTGCGAGAGGACGCGTAAATAAAAAGGAAACTTGTTTTTATTTAAATGGCTATTAGTGGTACTACTAATGCTGTCAACATGGCTTACGAGTTTTAGCGGGGTTTAGAATTCATTAATGAATAAACGTTGTCAGACGTTGCCGATCAAAGCTTTTTCAGTAATTTCATTCAAATTTTGATTGAAAATACATGAAATATAAGATGGAAAAATTTTATCTAATACCGCGTGTAGAGGCTGCAAATAGAGAATGAAACTCGCGACTCACCTGAAACAAAAAGAAAATTTAACACTTAAGCCTCATATATTTATACAATTTTATTTCTGAACCTCGTTACATGTAAATTCCAAAAGTTATATTTACGAATGCATGACCCAAATCCTAGCTCTTTCAAGCATCTGCAATTTAACTTGCGCTTATTGTAGAACAGTCAGAACCATCACTTATATTTTGCTTTAACCCCCATTAAGCGTATAATTCAGGAACTTTTCATAATTACGCTAGGCGCGAGTCAAATATTTTTCAAGCTCTCCCCCGGCAACTTAAATCACTTAGCTCACTTTGCGAGTTACAAACTCAATTTTTGGCCCGCAGTTTACATTCATTCTTGGAATTTTAAGTTTCCGGCTTACTCGTACGCAAAAACTGCAGGAGTGGGAACAAAAAGTCCTCCTGCCCTTCTTATTTGCATCTCATTTGGGGACTCTATACACATTCCGTCGCGCGTTTTTCAATTGAATGAGCATTAAATCAGCGCCAAAGGCGAAGCAAACCTCCCTTGAAGCGTCGTGTCTTTTTAGCGTCGGAACTTGCCAGTGGCTTGAAACATTGAATTAACTCGGCGTCCTTGCTGATTTTTCTCACCGCGCGTCCATTGCATTAAGTCCTACGAAAATCCAGCGTCCCTCGCACGCAGTACAGTTGTTCCAACGAAAGGTGCAAATTAAGTTGGCCAGTTGCGCGAAAGGTTTACGAGTGCAAAAAACAACGGGGTGGAAATCAAAAGTTAGCGAAAGGATTTCTCGGAAACTAACTGCCGCCGCTGCTTCGAAATTAAAGTAAGAATGTTGCTGAGTAAATTATACGAGCACTATTTTTAATATTGCAGCCAGATGCTCAATTTATATTTCGACTAATAAATCCACAAGTTTTCAAAGTCTGAAGTGTCCTGAATTTTACTTTGAATATAAAGTTAAGAATATGAGTTTAACTTTCTATTCATCGTTTAAGATGAGCGAGAATCTTTTTTCAGATACAAAGTAGATTAAAGAAGAAATTTTCTCAGCTAAAATGCTTGAGTAATATAATACTAGCAAAAATCCCTCCCTCACTAACGCTCGGTCAGTAGAAATATTTGTAAGAACTGAAATTTGAGAAAAGAATAATAAGAAAAAAAAAATTAATTATAAGAATTAATAGATTTTTTTATTTAGAAAGTAATTTTTTTATTTTAACGGTTTTAAGC
>UCOL01004548.1:0-14304 GCA_900474335.1 Ormyrus nitidulus
AATCTATGGTTTTTAATGAATCTCGGAGATAATAATGGAACGATAAATTAGTTAGGAGGAAGCTAAGTGCCAATGAATTGGCATCGGTTTTATTTAAACGGGTATAGTGAGACGTCATAAATATTTTATAAAATTTTGCATATTTTTAATTATTTAAACTTCTACTAACTATGAGTAAACTATTAGCCCGTACCTATTTTCATCTGATAAATTAAAAAAACAAAATTATTTAATAACTTTATTACTTATACTTTTATAATACTAAACTAAAGTTATCGACTTATACTTACAATTAGTTGCTAATAACTCACCGAAATCCGCCTATTGACCTAATTACAAGTTCTAGCGAACATCATTATATAACTATGCTCTTATACGCGGCATGTTACAATACTGTATTATGTTTGCAGGCATTACTATCTTGCAAATTCCTTATTAAAACGAAATCCTATTGGGAGTTGCTGAGCAGATTAAACCAACGTAATGAAATACAAAATTATAAAACCGTATAAAAGTTTTATTTATTTTCTAATTACTGAATTCTAGTACATTTAGATTTAAGCTTAGACAGAACAATATGAAAAAAATAGGTTTTACAAGATTGGCAAAAAGCCTGCATTTCAAACGTGATAAATAGAAATGTAAAATTCGCTCAATTTATCTCATTCCTTTTCCCATTCCAAATCCATTGATTCCGCAGTGTAGAATCGGGAGCAAGGCAGACGTCAAGCGCTCGAAATCGTTTAGAAACTCGGCAGCAACTAGAGTTGACAGTTCATTTCGCGACACGTCAAACTATTGATAAGTCCTTCGAAGCCGAGGGCGAAACAAAGAAACAAAGACGCCCGAGGGGAAAAAAAGGCAATTCGCATTTTGTTCGCTCGAAGGGAGAATTTGCGTTCGGCGAAATGTAGGTCAAGTGGAGCCTTCGGCAGATGCAGCATTGCGTGTACACAACCAGAGAGAAAATAAGTCGCACATCGCAAGTGGAAGTGGTACACGGACACTGGCATATGCGATGATGGACGTTCGAGCTGGTCAAGTTGAGCGAACAAACCACTTAGCTCGTTAGGACGTTGACTTTGTAGATCGGTTCGAGAGAGTAACGTTGCCTCTCGGTACTCGCGTCTAGCTTAATCAAGGGTCTAGATGTTTCGCCGCTGCTACCCTCAATTCGGTGCAGATGCAATAAATTCAATTAAATAAACTTCGTTATTTAAGCAGTCAACATCCCTGCTCAATAATTCAATTTACCAAAACCGTAAAGTTACATTTTGAAAAACGACAATAGGAGCTTTTTTCCCCACTGGGTATAATAAATATTTATTTAACTTTAGTCACTTCAGAATCATTCGACTTAACCAATCTCACCGATTAGTTTTGAGGGCTCCCTTGAAAAAAAAATTGATTAAAGTAATACCGCGATTTGATTATTATTTCGCAAAAGATTCAGTTCCCGTTCCTTCGGAAGGATTGAAACAATGAAGCAATTACGTCAGAGAAGGCTCGAAGTAGCTCGAAGATTATCTTGCTCACGAGCTCGCGATAAGAGCAGCCAACGATCGCATCGTCAATCCGCGAAAGCCGAAAAACGTAGCTCCCCGGCCGACATCGTCGAATCCTCCGGCGCTTTATCGTCGGAGCTCGCGGCGGGCGCGGCGTGTGTCCTTTATCGGCGCGACTCCATTCGTCGTGGCTCTCCTCCCTTCTTGCCGCATAACCCGCGCGTTTAATCTTTACTATTATCGGGCCCGCGGAAGCAGGTCATGCGCGAGCTAACGCAGTTATATACGCGAGTTCGAAATTGTCTGCCGATGCGCAGCTCCCTGTAGTGGCTGCGGCACCTATATGTGCGCGGAGAGCGAAACTGCAGTTTCATGGAGTGTAAATAAGGGCGGGATGCGCGCGCCACGCAAGGCACAGAGTGCGAAATCCTGTTTTCGTTTCGGGGACCGAAAACACCGGGAGCGCGGAGAGCTCGGTTAGCTACCAGCCAACTTTTCCCTGGGATTGATCATTTAAAGGTTTTAGAGTGGGCGGCCGGAGAGGGCTGAACCGGAGATGTTGTAGCTTCGAGAGCAGCCTCTGTTTCGAGTCTAACCCTCAAGGTGTACGACGCGGTATACGCGCAACTTGCTGAGATCTAACAAAATTTTTTTTATCGCCAGTTCCAGTAATGTAAGCGACTTTTTTATTAAGGTAAAGCGGGGATGCCAGCTTGGGGAAGACGCCACAACGCAAGATTTTCTTTGTTTATAAACAAATCGCAAAAAGTGCTTGATAGATTTGTTTATTATGATTTTCTTATTCAGTTGCCTAAATACTTTAGGATTTTAGCATCATTATCAGTTTCCTTTCCAGCAACGTCGAAGCTAGTAGCTCTCGATCTAAAATTTGCAACAAATTGAAACATCATTCTTCAAGCTTTGATTTGTAATATCGTTAAAAAAAGACGTTAATTAGATAATTTAATAAACTTTATTAAAATACCACCATTATAAGATAAGAAAATAATCTTTTTTAGTTTAAATTCATTTTTTTATTTTACCGTTAATTGGGGTAAGATGCCAACGACTATTATTATTTTTTTGTTAAAAAACATTAAAAGTATTTAAGAGAACACATTATATTTTCAAGTTTTATATAAGTTAAGTCTTGTTTGTAAGTATGTGGCATCTTCTCCACCAATGCGGGAAAGATGCCACTTTCACGTCATAAATTTCAATTATTATTAATTATAAATTAATGGAATTTTTTTTCAAACAATTATTACGTATTTATTAGTTTATTGTGTTCTTTGTATATTTCAGTTATAAAAATGTTATTTCATTAATTTTTGAAATATTTATTTCATTGTTTTCCTTAAATATGGCAATATCTTCCCCCGCTTTACCTTATATTCCGATCTATTGTGCGTTAAAAGAAACCTTTTTGCTTTTGACAAATTAGTTATCAAAACGTCCTCGTTATATTAACATTCTTCGAGCCGTTTGGAATTTTTAACTATGTTTTTTATAAAAATTTCTTTAAAATTATTTCACAGATTCGGTCTTGTTTTACGGCTCCGCGATCATCAAATGCTGCCCGGCACCTCCAAAAAAGAATTTGCATGATATTAACGAAGGCTGCGGCAGAGAATCTAAAATTTAAAATATCGCTCCTCTTTGACTCGCAGAGTCATAACGTCGACGATTTTAACTCGTCCACTCAGACAAGAGGTCGGAATTTAAGGCCTGCGAAAAAATCGGAAAAAAATCCACAAAGAAGCAGAGGGGACGAGGCGGGGCCGCATTGTGCGTTTACGGTCTGGCTGTCCAGGCGATATTAACTCGCGCCGTAATGCGTTAAATTCTGAGCGCCGTCGCACATCTCGCGCCCCGAAGACCCTAAATCTTGCTCGATGCGAGAGAGCGAGAGAGCGGCAGGACTAGGCGTCGACGTTCTCTCTCTCCCTCTCTCTGACGCGTATTTCTTGCATTAAGCTGACCTCGCCTGCAGCGGCGGCGGCGGCGGCCACATGTGCGCCAGATAACAAAGCTCGGACCTATATATTTTCCCTCTCAAGCAGACTGCATTTTTATCGTAAATTTTAAATATTTTTACCAGCTGCAGCCTAAGAGCCTTGGGAGAGAGCTGGTCGATATTCATTCGAGATTCTTGGTCGCGCGCTAAAACAACCCGGTGAATTACGGCTCTTTTTTACCTTTTTTATCCAAGTATAATAGTGTTCTTGCTGTAAATTACGTCGTTTGCTTTTCTTGCCGGAATAAAAAGTCGCCTTGAAAATGTCTCAATTTCTTCTAGATGAAATCCAAAATACACGTAAAATATCGTATTTGTTCTTAATAAATGTAAAATACAAATACACTCATAAATCTTGGAAATTTATGATCTTCAATTGTGCATTACAAAAGATCGTGACATAAATCTCGCATCATTATGTACATCATGCATGTTGGCCAGAATTGAAAAAATTGTAATCAGCGCTGCGAGGTACTTCAAAGTCAGCAAGTCAAGCCGTCAGAGAAATCACGGAATGTATTCTGCATTAATATAAATAAATCTTGACTCAACAAGTATTCTCAGAACTACATTATTTTCCTATAAATTTCAAAAGCATTTAAAAAAAATATCGCTTTAACGGCGGATTAACGTAAAATTGATTTGCAACCGTGGAAAAAGCTGGCATTGCTTCGCCGCGCCCATCGGCGGCTCTCGCGCGACCCTCGAATAAACAAACCGTTAAATAATTCCGCGTCAAATATCGAAATCGAATTTCGATAAGCGTGCAAAACAGTGCGCGCGGAGAAGCCGAGAGAAGCCCCGGCGAAAGAGAACGAGAGCGAGAAGGCAAAGTTGCCGCGCGCTCGGAAGAAGGAGAGAGAGGGAGAGAGCAAACTCGGCTTTCTCTCTCTCTCCTCGCCTTGGTGAGAAAGCGCGCATTTATCTCGGATGCGCGGCAGCGGTGGCGTCGCCGCTCCGCCCAGGGCACAATGGGACGCATTGATTATTCGCCGGCGCGGTATAAGCCAGGGGCCCCGAGCATTACCGAAGACTTCCTCCTCTCGCGCGCGGCGCCGTTACCCTGCCCGGTTACGCACCTGAATGGCGTCCTCACCCTCCCGCGACTAGTGCCAAAGGATATCCCCCCTCCGCTCTCGATCGAGAAAGTAAGAGCCCCGGGATGGGACAAAAACCCGGGCAGATTTACAGGTTCAACCGCAGCGCGCCGCGCGCCGAGTCGGGAAAAACTAGGTAGTTTACCGGCGTACGCCCCTTTTGCGTTCGCGCGTTTTTATCCGCGCCCTCCGCGGCATATAAAACCTGCCGGAGAATTAAATCTGGGATCGAAGCTTTTTTCACAAATATCATTGAGGAATAAAATACTTTCGCGCCTCGGACAAAAAACTCGATTTCGATCGCTTTAATGAATGGTTGTTTACGACAGTTTGACGCCTCCTATCTAATCGTTATAAAGCATAATTAAACATAATTTAATAACAGCTGATTGTTTGCATATTAAAAATATAACAAAGTGTAATAAGTTATCGCAAACTATCCGTACTAATAACAGTAACGTAATAAATTTCCTCTTATTATCTCCTCTCAATGTGTATATGTATTGAAATATTCAACTTAAAATATGTTGATAATTTTAAAATTCCTACCATTATTACATCGAATAATTCGAGTAGAAACTAGCAGCGCCAGAACAAGTTGTTGAGTGAATTTGAAACGACTAAACTCCTCGAGTTTCCTGCCCTTTATTAAAGTGTAGTGGCCGTTACATGGTTATTAAAGGTTGCTAAATTGAATATCAATGGAAACTTATTGTTCGAGAGCGCTCATTCACTTTGAAATTCTAAACTGTAGAAAATATTCATCGCAAAATAAGCAATTACATTTCAAGTACTCTCCCCGTCACTCCGAAATTTTCAGAGTAAAATTTCACAAATTCTATACCAACAATAAATAGCCCATCCAAAAGTATATTTAAGCGTTCTCTGCCTAAAACGTTCAAAGAAAGAAATAAACGTTCAAATTACTAATCTAAACGAAAATTATTTGTGCATTGTATTTGCCAAGGCAAAGAAAGCCCAGTCTAGTATCCGCCAAGGAAATAATAAGAGCAGCACAGGAGTGCAGGACCATTTGCTGCTTTTTTAGCCCCGAGTTGTTTATCGCTTCAATTAGTCAGACGACAAAGGGAGGTTTGCAGGCTTATTTTCGCTCCTCGGGTAGTTCACTCCCATTCTTTCCGGCGACCGTTCTCGGTCCTCTCGTTTTCTAGCGCTGCTCCTCGAATCAAAAAGGAAGCGGCGTGTTACCTCCTCGATTGTTCGCCGGGACTGGATCAGGGCACGATTATTCTCGAAGCGTGCAACCGGCAAAAGGTATGTAAGGGCGATCGTCGGGGTAGAAGGAAAAAGCCTTGCGGAAATTGGTTTTTATTTTGAAAATTTATTTTATTTCCTGCGTATTGTTACAAAAATTTCTGCACTAAATTACAATTCAGTTTGAATAAGCGAATATTCGAGCATACTATACTTTCTAACGTGTGTACAAAATATCCGCCGAAAAAAAAAGTTCTCGCGTGTTTATCAAACTCGAAGCGATGAAAACGCGAGTAGTTTAAGCATGTGCTTCTCATTTTGGTCACGCAGCATGCATACGTCAGCTTGACGTGTGTCGCGCTGCTTGACAGATTCATTTATGCTGCTGAAGCGATTCTGTGTTCTTCAGCACCTCCTCTCCTCCGTTATACTATTTTATCTGAGTCAGGTGCTGGAATATGGAGTAACCTAGAAATTCCCAACTCTTTTACTTTCAATATCCGTCAAACTGCAGAAGTCGATTCAAAAGTCGACTGCCTAATTGCAAACACGGCAAATTTCATTTATTTATCTCAACTGAAAAAATTCAGGAAGTTACGTTTTTGTTATATATTCATATTGTTTGGCAATAAACGTAACTTTTCACGTCAAACATTTGGGCAATGTGATTGAAGTTCGAGAAAAAAATATCTCGTTTGAAACGAGCGTGAATTCATATCGAAACTCAGGTGAAGCTTCTAGCGTAACATTTCAACGTTTAAATATTAAAGTCGGAAACTTTCAGCCACCCACGATATTCTGAAATTTGACAAGAATTTTGTTCGCAAACGTCATAATCATGGTATCACGCGTAATGCACTGACGAACTCGCTAGCTTTATTCGAAACATCTTCCGAAACCATAAAAAACGCACGTAGCGCATCCTCTTTTATTTCCTCCCTTTCTTATTATACCGGCTCCGGCGAAATATGTCGCGGCCAACAGCTCGCACTTTTTACCAGCCGGGAAAAGAGAGCCATCGCCGCCTCTCGCTCTTTTTCTTCGAAGCGCCGCTGCCCGCCAGGGAGAAAGTGACATTTATTCGCGCACTCATTCTCGACGCTTCCGGAAAACGATGTATTAGGAGGATAGGATGAGTGGGGCCGGGGAGAAAGGGAAATGGCTCTTTTTGCATAAAATTCATCGAGCGTTATACGTCGAGGCGCGGCGGACTTCATTTTCCTTTTACGCGGCTTTCTTTTTTTTAATAAAAATTACGGGACGTACGCTCAAACAAGTGTACCGCGAGCTTCGTGCGCGGAAAAAGTCATAACTTTTGCGTTTTCAACGGAAAAAATGTAATGCTTAAAATAAAAGTAAATGCCTCGGGGAAAATATATTGTGGAAACGGTGGATCGGTGAAATCCAATTTTATAGGAAATAAATGATAAATATAATTTGATCGATTTGATTCGAAACTATCGCGCTCCTTTTTCCGCGCTTTTCCCGCACTCGACGCGCGGCAAAGGTTCCCGAAGTCGATAAAGATTTCGAATGCGTTGCCGCTCGAAGGAAGGCCCTGGATGCATGTCGGAAAGCCGCATGTACAAGAGAGCGCAGCCGGTAATAGAAAAGCATCCTAAAAAATGGTCAAGGAAGATGAAGTCGGTGGAAATAAAGTGCCGGCGGAGAGAGCGAAAAGCGCCGCGGAGCAAGGGGGGGAAGCGGGGGAGGAGAAGCAATATCGATTACGCGATGCCCGAGGTAGCCCATCCTCCGCTAAATCAGTAATAGAGCATCGCTCGCGCGAAACGACGTCAGGTAGATGCGATAGGTAACTGCGTTAACTTCGTGGCGGCCACCTATCCATCGCGTCCGTTCGCATGAATATATATTGCGATATTAACTCGCCGCCGCGCCTCGCTACCTTTCTGTAAGCGGGCGGCGCGCCGCGGCGGGCACATCACGTAAACGCGAGAAAATCTACGAGTTATGCGGGGGATGAAGTACCCCGCCCCGCCGCCGCCGCCGCGCGTCATTAACGTTATCATTACACTCGGCGCGCGCGCGGGCGGGATTTTTCGAAAAGCTACGAGCAATGCTAATTAAAGCCGGCGAGCAGTTTAACGTTATACGGCGCGATTAATTTTGAATTCCAAGAGCGGAGCGGCATTAACGGCCCCGGCTAGAAAATTCAAATTACAGAGGAGCCTGCAAGCGATACAGCGGCCATCCGTAATATTTCATCCGGCGGCGGCGGCGGCGGCGGTGTGCACTCCGCGTGCCGGGATCATAGAATGGGAGAAAAATCCCTGGCCCTTCCTCAAAAGATCCGTCTCTCTCTCTCTCTCTCTCCCTCTCTCGCTGCGAGGTCGGCGGCGGTGCCTCTGTTAAATTAGTCGTGCGGTCGGGACGTTCGGAAATAGCGCGAGTATAGCGCGCGGGCCGCGCGGCGCTCTCCGGTATTTGCATAGGTAATTGGCCGTCGGTCGGGGCTTGCGCGAGCGCGCGTTGTTGGTAACTGAATTGGGTTGGCGGTGATTTTACTTTAGTTTTTTTTCTCCCCGCCTGTTTTTTTTATATATACGCTCGCTCGTCCGTACGATAGAGCCCGATTGGCGCGGGGATTTTCAGCGCCCCCGGCGCCTTTTCCTTCCTGCCTTAGCCGACCGATATATATATGTATTTCAATTTCGCGCGCTTTTTAGCTCCAGTGCAGACGGAGAAAAAACCGCGCCCCGACGGACGACTCGGTCTATATGGCGTCGCACACATCGACCTTCTCCGTGTTTATAGATGTGATTGTCCATTCTCCGCAGTTTTCTAGGCGTTAATCAAAATTCATTTCTTTCGCTCTCGCTCTTTCTTTCCCCCCGATGTCCGGGACAAAAGTTTCGCGCAAAAAGCCGTGTGTTTTCTCCTCGATGCCACTGTTTCGCGGTCTGCTGCGGGTTAACCTAATTTGAAAAACTCCTATTTTCACACGCCGATAACAATGAATCAAAGCGGCCTGAAAGGAATCGCGGAAGCGGCGCAGGTGTCCGAAGGTATCTCTAATCGTCGCTCGAATGCGCGAAAAACCATTCAGTGAAATATCGAGCAACGCCGCAAGCTCGAGCGGGCGACAGTGAAAGAAAAAAATGGCGAAATCCAAGGATCGAGGAGCGCGCGGCTTTGCCGATACAATGCAAACCGTTCCTGTCTTCCGCGAACAAGACGGAAATGTTTTCATTCGGAACTTGCGAGTTGAAATACCCCGGGACTTGGTTTCGAGTCGAAGCGCAGCTGCGGAGAGCTCGAAAGAATGGCAAAGAAAGAATGCAAGGAGGGGGTGGTAGGAGAGGAAGGCAGAAGGGCAGAGGCGGAAAGTATCCCTAAGTCGAGCCTCGACCGTCCCCTCGGTGTCCTCAGGATTCCGGTGACGACAAAGAAATCGTCCAGAGGACTCGCACAAAAGCCTCCGGGAGAGAGAGAGAGAGAGAGAGAGAGAGAGAGAGGCGGAAATAAAGTGAAATCCGCCGCGAATTTCCGCGCCCGTCACGCTCGAGCTGTGTTTTTCTTTGAGGAACCAACTGGACTGGCAGGGCGCGGCGCGCGCAAAAGTCCGGCGAATCAAATCTTTCGTTTGCAAGGAAAGACGGCCAAGCCGACGTCCTCGCTAAAAGCTGGAGTCGCGCTGCTGTTTTCTACCGTCCGTCACGGAGGCGCGAGCTTCAATGGGGACATGCTAAGCGCACTGAGGGGTTAACGTCCTCGAGCTTTGAGGACGTCACTTTTTTGATAGACGAGCTTGATTAAAGTGCACGGTAAGAAGCTCTTAAGAGGATCTTCGAAATTACATTCGAACTTTAGAATTTAAAGCAATTTTCTGCTGGTTACTTGTGCTTTCGGCATTTTTCAATTTCTTTTCGTGGTTTGTCTTGGTTGAGCGAGAAAAGAAGGAAGAGGAATTATAATGATGGAGAAGGTAGAAAAGTCCCAAGTAAAAAATTTTAATTTATAAAGTTTGAATTCTTCCAGCAATTTTCACGTGAGAGTTGGCAGCCACCTTGTTTTTGGGGATTTCAGTCACGTCCTAATACGCTTTTCCGTAGCTCAGCATTATCGATTCTGTTTTCCGTATTCTGCTGAAAAATTAAATGCACGTGCAAGGCGCCAGAAGATTTGCTTTCACCTTCAATTCACCGACATTCCGCCCGAGTTTCCTCTACTGTAAGAAAGTCACCCATCTTATAAACTTTCTTTACTCTACCGGAATTTTACTCATTTTATTTTACGAATAGTGTTACGAAGAAATAGTATAATTTCGAATAATCAGCAGGTGATGTAGAAATCCTGCTCGTAAATTGTGAAATAACAAGGGTTACGAAGCGTTTCTCAGCTGGCCTTATACAAATTTATGATTCGGAGATAGCAGAACTCGCGAAAAGGTAGCATCAACAAAAGCACAAAAGCTCTGTGTATCAAATCAAGTTTGATCCCCTCCGAAGCAAAGTTCGTTTCGCCATCGTTTACCTAGAATGTTAACTATTTGTAAATAATCTAACTTCCGCCAAACATCCTCTCCGTTTATGTTTCAGCTAACCGATGGCCCAGATAGCGTTCGAAACGTAAACTACGTAATACTCGGTGTCTCGCGGCGGTGCGGAACTCGAGCTCTGCCTCGCCTCGCCCATTGATACATCCCAAAATGCGCGCGGATCTCCGGTATATAAAAGCGTTAACGCCGCGCGATTATGCGGAAAATGCGCAGGTTAATCCATGCGTGCGGCGCAACTTTGTCCTTTTTACGGCCCGAGGATGTGTTTACCGCTCCGTCCCCGCTCTCCTCGCGATAGAAGAGAGCTGCTCTCAAACTTGCACGCGATTAAGCAAGGAACGAGGAGTGCGCGTAACGAACTGGAAGTTCGCCGGGGTTTTGTAAATGAATTACCATAATTATACCGTAAGCAAAACGGTCCTCCATTACCATATTGTTTATAAGAGGACGCAGCCACCGCCGCCGCCACCGCCTTCGGCATCTTTCTCAAGCTGCTTTACGCTGGCTACAACATTTGTACACACCGCGGACGTTTGATGAAAATTCCACGGCATGAATATCGTGGAGCATCAATTCCGCGAAGGGCCGTCGCCCCTTCGATTTTATTAATTATTTTAACCCTCTGATTTAATATTATAAAATAATTTAAATGCACGTTAATGGACTTTACAACGAATTTTCAAATTTTTTATTGAAATATAACGATCGATAAAACGGATAATAAGCTTTTAGATTGATTTTTTCAAGTAAAGTACGAAATTTTTTAGAAAAAAAATTGCAATTTATTGTCCTATCTGGTTTCAAAAGCATAATTGGAATATTTATCCCACCGAGAGCAGGCCGAAATAGTAATTTTGCAAGCGAGACGTCGAGCTTTAAATCAAGTAAAAACGGAGCTTTCTCCCACTTTTGGCCGGCACTCGAATCGATTCCACATACACAGTACAGCGAAGCGTGAATGCTCGCAAAATGAGACTAAAAAAAAACCGGGGGAAAAACGTTGTCAGAATCGGAGGCAGAGGAAATTCGCAAATACTCTATTTCTCGCAAATTCGCAGCCGATCGACGTTTCGCGAGCATTCGTCTCCCACCCCCGAAGTCAGGATACACATTGGACGCTTGAGATTCGAAAATCCTCGAACGGCGCGCGCGACGCACCCGACCGAGCAAGTAACTCGGGGATAAAGACGACTGCTGCTGTTCGGTCAGACGCGGAGCTCGTCAAACTTGACGAGACATATCCGAGAGAGGAGCGGCGTCGTAGTCGGAGCTGCGCGCCGGCAGCCACTGTAATCATAAAGCTCGTCCAATTTCACTCGGCGGGAGGAAAATCCGAGTGCGACTGCACGGAAGAAAGGCGTTTGCCTCTTTTGCTACGCGCGAGTCCCTCCTTTTCGCGGAGGAGGGAAGGTGTAATAATAAGAGAGAAAATCCTATTTTTTTTATTCGTTTCTTTTTTATTGCACGAAAATGGAAAATGATTTTACGTCGTGAAAAAGGGTGTTAGAGGTTGGGCAGCACGCTTAATTATTCAAGCCAGCTTAACAATTCACCTCAACCACCGAGCCGACAAAGCCCCGTCGGCACAACAGAGGATACATTCAGCCCGTTCATCTCCCAAAGTATATGGTAATTTTTCCCGTATAATTTCCCTCGAAGAAGAGACGAAGCGCGCGCAGCCGTCTTTGAGGCGTCAAACGTGGCGACGGCGGCGTGAAAGGCAGGATTGAAAAAGCTCGCGGACGCGCGCCGCGCCCCGTCGGGGGAGAAGCTCTGATATCTAATGTAGCGTGCGAGATATACGAGTGTAACCGGGCGCGGCGGCGGCGAAAGTTAATTCTCGTCCTCTCGCTCGGCTGCTGATGCGAAGCTATTCGCGCGGTAATGGCGGTCAAAATATCTCGTTCCCTAACGACGTCTTCATCGATTTTGCCGGCGGTAGCGCACCGACGAGCGCGGCCCGCGTCGCCAAGAGTGCGGGCACACCCGGGAGAGGAGGGACTTTCGGGCTTTCTTGCGAGAGATTCGAGAGAGCGAATGGGAGAATAAAAGGAGCTTCACTTTCGACGCCTTTTTTTCTGCGGTCTCGATAAGAGAAATTGACGAGAGGAAACGCAGCGCGGCTGATTCTTATTACTTATATTATTATACATCAAAATAATTCTTGCAACGCGAACCATTAAGTAATATTAATAGCAGCTGAAACAAAGCGTTTAATTTCAGCAGCTCCAGTCTGAAATCCCCAACATTCCGCGGCATCCACCGCCTCGATAGCCAGCAAATAATCGTTTAACGCAGTCAGCAGCTGAGCCTTTGCCGGTGCAAATATCTCTGTACAAATACTATAAGATTGGCCGGCCGACTATATATATATATATAGGGAAGGAAATCGGCGAGAGGCATTGGAATCGATTTCCGTTTCGGGGATTCGCATTCGGGGATTCTCCGGGGCTAAAATCAGAATCCATCTCTCTGTCTCGGCTCGGACAGCACCTTATCCCGTTAGCGTAACCACCGTGCAAACTAATTAATGACCTATAAGTCGGCGAGCCGGCTCAAAGCTCGCGAGCTGCACGTGCAGTCGATCGACAAGCTACTTCGACGGTCAGCCACTCTCTCTCTCTCTCTCTCTCTTGTAAAGTTAGTCGCATCGCCGAGACGTGACGTGGTAATTAAAGAGCTATATAAGGGTCGGCGAACTATCTCTATGCTGCATACCGGATGACTTGATTTTGAAAAGTTTTCTTCAGATAGAGGTAACTCGCTTTTCTTGATTGAAATGGATTTAAATCGTTAATTTACTTACAAAGTTCCAAGTATTAAGCCGATGATTTTTTTAAGGAAACTTCCTTACTTATTTTAGACCTCGGGAGATGTAAATAACACTATTTTCTTTCAATTTTGAATGTTTCCCTTTTGTTTTCTGATTCTTTTGCAGCCTTTTAATTCCCTTTAATTGCAAATGGTATATTTTCTCGGAAGCTCGCCACTTTGAAAGGAAAATCAAGCGGCTGCCGAGGGAGAAAAAGTGCGCGCGGAAAGCAAGCTCCCATTGATTTGCAGTTACGTATGTAGCACAGCTATATGACGAAAGAAGTGCTTTTGCTTGTTTATACGCACTATAAATTACAGGAGTGGAGAGAAGGAGCGGTGCGCGCGACACGGATGACGCGAGCTCGCGCATCCTGGCAGACGGAGCATTAGGCGGAGAGCTTTTCCAGGATTTTGTTTTCAGGCGGGCAAAGCCATTTCCGCAATTCGGGCCGGTTCTCTCTCCGTCCCCCTCCCCGGATGCGTCGGGGCCACGACGGCCGCTCTATCACTTCGAGTGTCTTAACGATAAAAAGAAAGTGTGCAAGAAGAGATTTCTTCCACTGTGGGAGAGAGAGAGAAAGCGCTTTAATGCGCGCGCGCTTTTTCACCCTCGCGATCTTTGCGGTGCTGGGTATCAAAAGACTTTTAACCTCCGCGGGCATCTTTCAAACTATCGCTGCACTTTTTCCAAATTGCGATTGGCAATTAGCAGGCAATTTAATTTGTTTGCTTTCTAATTGTAAGATCCATGAATATGAATAATTATTTTGCATTTATTTTTAATTCTTACTCATTTTAAAAACTTCATTTATTTTAGTAAAAGATTTTGAAATTTAAAAATTTTTTTATTGGTTTATTTTAATACATTATCTACAATGCCAGCAAAGATAAATTTTTATCAAAAATAAAACTTAAATTTTTCGGTCTACGTTTTTACAATTCTTTATGGTTTTTTTTCTCTGATATAGTTTGAATTGAAAAAATATCATTTTTTGCTGTAAAAATTTTATAATTTTAATAGCTTAATAAAAAAAAGAACGGAGATTTTTACAATCCTCTCTTAAAAAAGTGATGGATGAAATCTGTCATCACAATAAGACTGTTTTGATTGGTTACTGTTGACTGATTTGATTGGTC
>UCOL01004549.1:0-14328 GCA_900474335.1 Ormyrus nitidulus
ACGCGTACCCGTACGTGTGATAAATTTCTTGATTATGCTTTCAAAAATACTTTCTTCGAGTGTATACTTTCATTATTTTATTTTTTTCAATATTTCTCTCGATGCACGGGTATATAAACTTTGCTCGAGCAACCGCAATCTACCGATCTTTTTGAGCAATCGTCTTTTAGGAATTTCTAAAGGATACCTAAAACAAGTAATTTCGCCGACTTTCCTGAAGCCCGACTTGATAAAAAAAAAAAAAAAAAAATCCTCGGGCTGTCTCTCGTATCTCCCTTTCGTCGCGAAAATCAGCAATTAGCTTCTCGCGACGCCGCATCGTCCGCAATAGGTGCGCGCGCGCGGAAACCGGTTGGCGTCGAAGCTCGCGAGCCAAGAAAACTCCTGTCAGCCTTAGCGAGCCTTAACGCTTCGTTATAACTTGGCGCAAAGCGCGCCTTAAAAAGAGCGCGCGCGAGCCGCGCGGCAGAACGAGTTTTCTATCGGGGCAATGGATGTGCCGAAGTGTGAATCTCTTATGATTGCACTGCCAGATAAGCGGAAACTTTGTATCGGGGATGCCGTCTACAAGCCGAGAGGTTTGCTCTGAATTAGCGCACTCCTGGAGCCTCGGCCGCTCGAGTTATGGAGGAAATGCGTGCAATAGTGACTTGATTTTTTTGTTGCACTTGCAAAATGTTTACTCTTTTCGTGAACAAGATTCGGCATTAATCTTGCGATCTTCCAACTCTGCTATTCAGATTCCACGCTTGAAATTTAGATTTTAAAATCGTTCTCTATTGTGCGATTGGGAAAATCGAAACAAATTCATCGGGTAGCAGCTGCAGCTCTTAATGGCGGAACTCATCACCGTCAAGTTGTATCGGGCTATCAATTCCAAATTTGCCAGTAGCGATGATCGATGAATGCGACTAGGTAAAACTTTGTCAATAACTTGCCGCAGTGGACAGCAATAGTACAATATAATTAAACAATTTAACGTCACGGTAATTTTCCGACTCAATTGAATTAAATCATTTAATAAAAAGTGCGTAACAAGAAACGCGGAACTATATAGCAGAGAATATAAATGCAGAGTAAATACAGTCGCGAGAAAGAGAGGGAAAAAAGTGCGAAGGCGCTGCCGCGGGGATTAATCTTTGGGATCGTGAAATCGTTGGAATCTCGTTTGCGGAGGCTATAGAATCGGTTTCTCGATCGGTCGTTTTAACATACCTCCATTTCGAATTACAATGCGCGTTTTCGAGCCTTACCGTCCGACGTCGAGAGCCTGTTATCTCGGCTTTCTCATGGCCGTTTTCGCCGTTTTTTTTCTCTCTCTCTCTCTCCTCCTTCCTTGAATTTTGGCGCTTATCGAGCCGCGATAAAACAAATTTTCATTAGTCGCCTCATCGATAATTCAGCCAGTTTATCTGTTAAAAATAATTAAGAAGCGTGCTTTACAATATTTCACTTAAATAACGAGCGCGATAAAACTCGTGTTGTCGAGGCTCGTTTATTAATCGTCGAGTTTCGGGGTCGGTTCCGAAAACTTTCCTCCGATTAGAATACAATGAAATTAACGGACTAATTGATACGAGACGTACACGAAATTTATTTTCGTCGATTTATTTATAAAACGAAGCGTTGCGCAGTTCGCATAAATATTGTACTGTTTTATCTCTCGATCCAGCGGCTCGTTAGGAGACAGCAAATTTGCTTTATGCCGCGATTAAGAAGAAAACTCTTATAAATTAACTGGTAAGATCGGAAAAAATTGAAAATGCGAATTGCGAAAGCTGCGCACATCTCGTAATATCGCATTGGCTATTTGTACTTCTTGCTTCTCCCGATGCGCCGATTAGATCCTGACATTTTTTGAATAATTACGCCGCGCTTTATCAGAAGCCGTTGCGCATCGACTTTCTCCGTAATCTTATAATCCGATCAATATGAAAAAAATCAAGTGAATCGACGAAATTTTGAGTTAAAAGCGTTGGAGAAAGTAGGTGAGCGTGAAATATCGTTTAACCTGCGAAATTGATTTCTTTATAATTTAGAGACTGCACGCCTCATTTTTTATTCAGAGGTTAGGTGTTCTTTTGACGTAAATCGGCTCAATCGCTTATAAAAATAAGCGACGGAACAATGCGAAAAACAAGTCGCGGAATAAATTATGAACCGATTGTTACCAATGTGTACGAATTATTGAATATTTTTAAATGGTATTCGTTAACAAGATCCGACACAATTAGATGACCCAGACGTTGTTTGCTCTTGTAATATGTTACAAAAATATCGGCAGATAAAAAAGCGGATTACGTGACACGTAATAAAGGAAGCAGAAGGGCATTAAAAATCTTTCTACTCGTGTAAAATAAACTGCGCTTCAATCATTTATCGAATGTTCTTCTATTTTTAATAGACTCGGGTGTACATCCATCAACCTGGCGTCCCTCTTCCTTTTTCCGCGGTGAAAATGCGGCGGCTCTGCGAAATATAAGCGTCGAACCTGTGCAAATACGACGATTTCACTATCGATTTATCGGCGGGGGCCTCAGCTGCTACGTAAATTTGCGGAGATACCTTTAAAACGTTGCTGCGCGTTTAATTAAAGGATGCTACGTGTTTCGATAGACTGGTTGCGCAGTAGTTTTACTTCTTTTAAATTTATTTTTAAAAATTGCTTTGCATATAAATATAAATATTTAAATTTACGGATTTTCAAGCCAGTCAATAGCTTCTTTTACCTACGTTTTTGTAAAATCTCCAATAATGCGAGGACAGTCCAATTTATGCAAATTCGAAGTACAAAACTGCCAAAGTTATATAAATAATATCACTAGAGTTTTACGGTCAATAAATAAATGCATCCTCAGAGTACAGAGATAAGAGAGAGGAGAAAATTTTCAATTATCCTATCTGCGCTTGGCATCGAGCTCAACTCTCCCGTTCGCGCATATACGTTTGGGCCTCGCGCTTTCGCAACACCATGTAATACGGCGTCCTCACGCACCGCTCGCCGCATAAACAATTTAATCCTAGGCAATAACTCAGGCAAAGATGCGAATCAAGCGGAATAAGGCTCTCTCGCGCGCGGTGCACGCGAGAACGTCGATAGCCGGGCTGCAAATCGAAGTCGACGTCGCCGCGGCTTGGGTTATTTATGCGTGCGCTCGGGTCACGTTCGCGTCGCCGCGGGGGAATTATGCCGTCAAAGCCCCCCGCGGCGGCCGGGCCCAACATTTTGTCGCGGATATTCATAAATAAGCGACGATCGGCTTCCCCCGACGATTTAATGAGACAAACGCGCGAGAGAGCGAGAGCCACCGCTCGATATGGGGCCTCTCTCTCTCTCTCTCTCTCCCCGAGCGATAACGAGCGCCAACTTGTTACCGATCTCGGGGATCCTCCGCGAGACCGAAGCCTGCGAAAGCGATTTATCGCGGCCCCGAGAAGCTCGATCGATCAAATGCTAGAAAGTATATATGTTTATTCTTTTGATCCAGTTAGAAATTATGACATCACTAAGTGGCAGAAAACAAGCCCGCGATTATACGTCCGGAGGTTCCTAATAAAGAAGCAACTTATGAATTTTGATGCCAATATTAATGCCCGAGCGAACACCGAAGCCGAATAAAAGCTAATTTACGAGTCTCGAAACGAATCATTATAGTCAGCATTTATTAATACTTTCGACACCGTAGGAGTACCCGGGACGCTTATTAATTTCGACAGTCAATAATTTTCGAGCTTCCACGTAGGCACGAAACCGCACCTATCGCCAACGACAAAGCCCCGCGGAGAGCCTCTACCTGCCGAATCTCCCGAACCAGTCAGCCTTATAGCTTTATTAAAATTCAGAGCCGGAGCGTCAACCCGTACGGAAGGTCGAGAGTCCACGTTAATGAGTCGCTTATAAGTTCCTAAAACGCGAAATTTATGGGCGCATCAGCGCGAAAAATCAACAAGCTAGAAAAAGCCGGCTCGTAAAGCCGCTCAGCCACTATAAAGTGCTAAAAAGAGGAACGCGCACAAAGGAGGCAGCTCGTTGATGAAATTTATTAAGCCGGGACTCGCAGCGCTACATATATCGCCGGCGAATTTCGGACGACCACCTCGACCCAGCCCCTAATAGCAATTAAATATCCGCGCGGCTAATTGGCAATTACCGCGGGCGTCGGGGCTTATACTTTTTTCGAACCTACCAGGTAGCCCCGTTGCCCAGCTACCTGAGCTCTCTCCTTCCCCAGCCACAATGACGTCCTATCGGGGAAGCTAGCTTTTGTCGCGCCGTTATGAGCTTGCGCGCAGAGTCCGTGCGTGTGTGTGTGCGTGCGTGTGCGCGTGTGGGTTTTTTTGAGCGGGAGGAGGCAGAGGAGCCGGAGAAACGAGGCGAGGCGAGGTGACGACAGTGGAAACTAGTTTATTTGGGCCTTGGCTATAAATTAGGATCAGATCGCCAGCAGATAAGGATGTCC
Organism: Ormyrus nitidulus; assembly: GCA_900474335.1. Taxonomy (NCBI): domain Eukaryota; kingdom Metazoa; phylum Arthropoda; class Insecta; order Hymenoptera; family Ormyridae; genus Ormyrus; species Ormyrus nitidulus. Next base: position 4,461 of record UCOL01004549.1, read on the forward strand.
CACTAACACCCGGCCACCTAAAAGACGCTCTCTCGGCGCTCTTTTATTTCCTCTCCTCGGGGCTCCCTCCCCTCCCCCCCTTATTTCCACCTGAGAGTCGCCGTAAAAAATCACGACGAGAATTTTCGAAGTTTAAATATACAGCTCCGAGCCTCGGGGGTATTCTTTAACAATGCTTAATCGGCTTCGTTCATCAGGAGTTTGCTCTCTCTCTCGCCCGGCTCTCTTTGCCCGTTTAACTTGCAGAACTAACTAATTGGGATGTAATTCCGAAGGGGAAGAAGAAGATGAAGCCCCTAAATTCGGCCTGGATCGCGGGAGATTTCTGATTGTGTGCACAGCCGAGGGAACGACGCCTTGCGTCAGTTTGCTTTGACCAGCTCTGACTTTTCGCTCCTCGCCTGCTTACTTTCAAAAATGTTTAAAGGTACTTTAAACTTCGTCAAAGCAGTCTTTTCCGTTTTTCCAGGCTACGGAACGCAGTAAATTCGTGTAATTTAAGGAGCTTTGTACTTTCGGACATTACCAAAGATTTATCTAATGGCCTGCCAAAGAATAAATTAAAATCGATGCGAGCTAGCTTGAAAAAAATAAACAGTCCTCGAATAATAGTTTTCCCCGCGCAGCGAGAAAAGGCGCCACGAGTAAATAAAACTTTTTTTTTTTTTTACAAACCTGTTTAATACTCTCGTCGTACGATTTAAGGACTAAAGAATTTATAGGACAATAAAAGCCGTCGGAATTGCCGTTATATCCCCAGAGCGCTCGCTCTCGAGTCACTAAAACCGATTCCGTGCATCAAGCGCTCATTCGATTCGTTCCTTTTCCTCGCCTCTCCCGCCTCTCCGGGCCATTTTTTTTCCTTCGTCATTTAATTTTAAGCACACGCGTGAGAATAGGCCGCTCGCTCGGCTGTGCGGTCCAGCCGAGAGTTTAGAGCGAGCTCTGTGACTCGATCGCGACAACCCGAGGTGTGTCTCCGGTGAATGAGTGCGAGCGGGACGACGAGAAAATTACCAGCACGAACGACAAACGCGAGCAGACTCCTCGCTTTATGTGCGCCAGAAGGAGAGAGAGAGAGCACGCCGATTCCATTCACTGATTGAAATCTCCGTCCATTTGTTACTGTCAAGAAGGTGGCGATAGCCTTTCTCTCTCCTTCTCCTTCTGGGCTGCCCACACGCTACTCAATAGCGGGCAACCCACCGCGCGGCCGCTATTATTTTCGAGCCGAGGTTCCAGCTTAGCCGACTAACGACCAATCAACTTGCCGGGATATTAATTCCTTATCGATTGTCTTAAGGTGTCCGACCCGTGATTTGACTTTAAGTTGTAGGGAGAACGAGTCTCTTCTGCCGCTGACGATCGTCGACCGTGACTGATTGCAATCACGATAAGAATGCGCTCGTCATTTACCGTGTACCGTTGCTCCTTAAAACCAAGCTTTATCAGTTATGACTTTCTTGCGCTCTCGTGTTTCTTTTATTTTGTGAGAATGGTGGACGGAAAAAAACAGTGAAGAAAGGTGTACTCACCTTAAAAAGGGTGCTGATCCTCTTGCAGTTTTCGAAACTGATTTTAAACCGGCGACACGAATCCACTACCCATAGTCTGAGACCTAAAATCAATAAATTAAATCCAATATTACAAGTGCCCTGCTTTTTATTCAATTAAAAATGAAGATTATTTCAAAGACTTTAAATTACGTCATTTAAACCACACTCAATGCTTTTATTTTTAATTAATTAATTAACGGAGCTTTCAACGGATTCTTTTTCACTCTAAAAAAAAAAATTCTTAAAATTACGATGACTCACCCTTTGTAAAACGGTTTGAAAGCTGTCGAGGCCTCTGTAGGAGGTAAGCTGGCAGTGGTCTGATGCTGATGGAGGATAGAGCTTTGCGTCGACGTAGGCGGGAAATCCTTGTGCGGCGAATTCTGCAGCCTGGAGTTGAAGTTCGCGCCTCCACCGTTCGCGACGACGTTCGCATTACTAGCCTGCGTTTGCATGTAAGCACCAGCGTTGTGGTTCGCCACCGTGGCGGCGGCGGTGTAGTGGCCAGGGTTAGCAGCCCCATTACTGGGGGTACTGCTGCTGCCACCAGGGCAATACCCGGCCGGAGGGCCCTGGATCACGCCGTTCGGCGTGGCCACCTTCATATTGGGTGGCGTCTGTGGTGGGGTATCCGTACCAACCTCGGGAAACCCCGCAGCCGCCGAGGACGAGGCACTGGATACGCTGGAACCTGACGACGAGTTGGGGTTGTAGTGAAGCTGGCCGCCCGACGACGACGACAGAAAGCCACCGTACCGGGCGCTGCTGCTTGAATACGGCGCCGTGGCTGCGGAGGACGGACTCATTGATGCCGAGGAGGGCAGGGCGAAATTACTGAGGCTGCCGCCAGTGTTGGGGTCCGTCCCCGCTCCACCACCCCCCAGCCAGGGCTGCTGCGAATGATGGTGCTGCTGACTGGTCAGGTGGTGGTGTGACTGCTGTTGCTGTTGATGATGATGTTGTTGTTGCTGGGCGTAATGCTGCTGCTGTTGCTGATGATGGTGAAGTTGATACTGATGGTGGTGTGGATGGGTGGGTGGTGGTGGCGTCTTGCAGGCAGCTGTGTCTGCCAGTGACCAGATTTTTGGCTTTGTTGCCGGAATGGGAACTCCAGCGGCGCTGCAGTCGGACTTGATAACTTCATCCTTTAGGTGATCCTCTGGACCGTACACATGATGATGTTGGTGATGAGGATGATGCATCGTGTGGTGGTATGGGTGCTCGACTGCCCGGCGGTGATCATCTTCGAGGTCCAAATCGTCCTCGTCGTCGAGGTCTTTATCGTGCTGCATGTGCTCTGACTTGACATGCCGCATGGGTTCTAAAAATACAGAGGAGGCACAATTCGTAAGTGTATTTCAATACAAGATTATCTAGACAAATAAACGATTTAGGCCAAAGTTACACATATTTTTCCTCGAGCAGCAAACAGTAAACAAGAACTTGGTCGTCGGGAATTCAGTGGCTCGCGAAACGTCCACTTAGTTAACAGAGAAAGAACATTAAGGCCTCTGGATCTCTCGGTTCTTCTTAATTGGCAGAGCCAGAGTGTTGGCAGGGAAAGAGCGAGAGCGGAGTATTGGCGTTAATGGTTCGTGGTCCCTGTGGTGTGAAAGCGAGACTCGAGATGCGTGTCATTGTCGAGAGTATGAGACGGGGGGGCTGCGAAGGCAGGGGATCGAGAGCGGCAAGTTGCGAGGGTTTCCACCCCGAAATAGTTACGCAGCTATGCGAAACTCCCTTCGCGCCCTTATGGATCTAATCCGGGAGCTCCGGCGCTGCCGCGCGAGGGATGCTGCGAGGAAGGGAGGGAGTGAGCCCGGCACTTTGGGGTGCAAGAGATTTTAGCTTCCCTCGAGTGGTCTATTCTCCTTCTCGTCCATCTCTTCCCCGCGCGCCAGTCTTTTCTTACTTAGGTTATAGTCTCTCTTGGGGCACTCGTGGATAGCCCGGGCCGTCTGCCAGCCAGGCAGTCAGTCAGGGGTGAGAATTTCATTAAGAGGTTCGAATGAGCCGAGGCCGAGGGTTTACTTGATGGCTCGTCAAGCGATAATTCCCAAGCTGAAGAGACAGAGGATGGGAACCCCAGAAAAGACGGAACGGAATGAAGCGACGACTGCCCCATACTCTGGATAAAGACCAATGGATAAGCACCAAGTGAGCAGCGGGAGTTTTGGTTTAGGGTAGCGGCAGTAGCAACCCTTATAAAGAGAAGCTTATGGGCCAGCTAAATAGATACTGACGCAGCGTCCACAAGTGGCTCTTTAACTTTTGACCCTCTAGCTATCGGCCGTTAATCGAATCATCCCGACCAGCCGTTCCTTCCGATAACGCTATCGTTTATGCGGAATCCACAGGAATAAAATGATCACTGCAACGCATCCACAGATGGCTGAGCGCTTAACCAAAACAATTCGTTGTGTGGGCGTTACGGATTTTATTTGTTGCGGTATTTAGGAAGCAAGACCTTCGCTAATGCAATCGAGTAATTTGATTTAATTTAGTAGAACTGCTAAGACCTACTTCTTTATATGTTTATAATCGATTTCTCTTTGTAATATGCTTCAAGTTGTCAAAGAAAACCCATTGAACCGTAATTGGATACATGTTAAATCCTTAAATTTGTATAATTATTTTTTACGTTATCTACAAACAAGCAAATATTTGACAGTTGAGCGTTTATTCTGAAGTTACTTTTTATGACGTCAATTCAGAAATTTTCGCGAGCACAAGTCATGTACAGTCTTTCGCGGGGCGAAGTCAGGTGGAAAGACATCGCTTCGTTCGTCGATAAAGCAAAAGAGCGCAAAAGGGAGAGAGACGGGCAAGAGAGACGAAGGGTCCGGTCGGAGAGGCCGTAGCCAGAGCACCGATATTGGCCAATGTGCGGTAGAGTAATGGTGGCCATAGGAGGGCTCCATACCATTCGTCTCGCCGTGGGCGCCGATACATCACCGCGGTACTGTGTGCGAGTGTGTGCGCGCGCGTGTGTGTGTGTGTGTGTGCGTGTGCAGCTCCGGCTCGTACGTCTCTCCCTCTCCGGTGCGCTGCGTCCTCTGCGTTTGAGCGAGAGTGCGCGCGACGGGAAACGAGAATCACGCGTCGGAGAAAGAGAGTGAGCGAATGGAGCCTGTACACTGCTTCCTCGACGAATGGATCAGGGAACTCCAACCTGCGGCCGCACCCTATCTGACTTCGTCGACTGGCACGAGAAGCTGGCGAAAATATTGTGCATCGAGAGAAGAATACAGTGAATAAAGAGACAGAAGCGAATGCCGTAGTAACTGACTTGCTGATCTAAAGTCTTTATTTCAGGTTTAAGGATAAAAATTTGAATTCTTCTGTGCTTGAATTTTGTGCAGAACCTATCAAATCTATTAATCTCGCCATCCTCAACAGCTAAGAATGTTTCTAATTTCGTAGCAGACTAATTTTCCACGGTTCCTCTAAATATTTAATCAATCCTGCCCAGGGGAAAAAGGGTATCCCTCTCGTCGATCGGTGCTTAGAACCAATACGAGCATGCGCACGACTCTGGACGAGGGGAACGACGAGGAGGAAGAGAGAGAGAGAGAGAGTCGAGGCCATTAATCTCTTCGCGCGGCAACCCGCAACCCGTCACTGTGTTTACCCACATGTGAACCATTATGTCCGCCCCCGCGATATAGAGGACTCGCCCGGCTCCACGGATATTCATTGGGATTCCCTCTGCCTCTCTCTCTCTCTCTCTCTTTCTCTGGTTTGGCGAGCACAGCTATTGGTCTACGTGATAGCGATAGGGGCAGCCTCGAAGTTCCTGCATTGGGAGCTTTGCAAAACTTCAAAATTACGTTTATGCTTTGAGAACTTACTGGTTAGGGGCATTTTTTAAGATTTCTTATGAATTTTAAAAGAAATTTAATGGACTTTGTATTCAATTATACATCGAAATCTGAAAGGTTTCAATTAGTTTAATAAAGTAGATACAAGAAGTAGTAAAATATTGGAATGTTTTATCTCTTTAAAACGGTCTCTCCCCAAGTTGGTATCACATTCGCTCGCGTCATTAATTCAGCTCGGGTTAAATACATTATGCCCCATCATTAAACATTTATCCAGGCTTGCAAATAGAATTCTCCCAATGAAGTTATTCGGAAACTCCGGCATTCACCCCCAGCGGCAATTCGCAGTCGGTTTCCTTTGAGCAACGGGTTAGGAGAGAGTGCGGATGGCTGCTCGTCTGGGGAGAAATGGTTACGCCTGACGGATCGATTATTTCATTAAGCCCGAGGGGGGGCTTCGATTCCGATTGGCCGCGTGGCAGATGCTTTTTGACGCGTACGTGACTGCGTTAACGATGAGCTTCACGAGGGAAGAATCTCTGTGCTCTCTCTCTCTCGCTTTCTGTTTGCCTTGCCATGATTTTGGGGGATTTTATTATCGGCCGTCTGATTTCATTAGCAGAGTTTTCATCCAGATGGATACATCAGGACGGTTTTGCTTATTAACTTTGAAAATATTATCGAAGAAGTGTAGCTGCTCGAGTGAAATAATTGCTATTTGCGCTAATTATTTAATGGGATAATTGCTTAATGACTTATCGCGGATCGACGAGAACAGGAGATTGATGTGTGAAAAAACGTTTTTGTTTAGTTTCAAATGACATTAACCATCTATACAGGCATTCATTATTTATCGGTAGATCGAAAATCCCTGTACGTTTAAACTCGATAATGCAATTATTGTACAACGAATCAGGCTAATGACTTTTCAATTACAAGTGAACTTAGCTACATGCATGTTAACGACTACTTATTATAACTATCATCTTAATTAAGCATTATTTACAAATTTATCCTTTGTACACAAAATAAAAGCAAAATGTTAAGATAATCTAACTTTAAAATTAGATCCCCTGAATAAATTGGAAATTTACATACTATATTCTTATATCATTTTTAGCAATAGTCGGATTACAAAATTGGAAAAAGCTGAATCCAATACAGCGTTCGTGACTTTGATTCTAAGCTTAAATTCCTAACGAGCAATCTGAAAAATGTTGCGAGGCAGGGTGCATTCTCAAAGATTTAAAACGATTATTGATTCAGTAAACAACGGGAGGCCTCAGCGAGTAACAAAAGCCTTTCTCACCGTTGTCGTCGAGTCCCCGCCTGGCGTCGTCGCTGACGCGGTCGCTTCTGCTGTCGGTCGCCAGCTCGTCCTTGTCCTTGTTGTCCTCGGAGTCGGTGAGGTTGGCGTCGTCGTCGTCGTCCGTCTTGTTCTTCGGCTCCCACGTCATCTTGTTCTCCTTCTTGAGCCGTCGCCTCGCGTTCGCGAACCACGTCGAGACCTGCGTCAGCGTCATTTTCGTGATGATCGCCAGCATGATTTTCTCGCCCTTCGTCGGGTAAGGATTCTTCTTGTGCTCGTTCAGCCAAGCCTTCAGCGTCGCCGTCGATTCCCTTGTCGCGTTCTTCCGTCGCGCCGCCAGATCGTATCCTGCGCCGTAACTGAAACAAAACAATTGAAACGTTATTAAGTTTAAAAAGCTCTTCTTAAAACAACTTTATTAGAATGAGAAAAAGTTATTCGCACAGAGACTATACTTCATAAATATTTGAAAGAAATTGTTTTTAAAAGTTTTTAATTTTTCATTTGGCGCAGTTGATAAGGGGTGATGGCAAAAGTACTCCTATTTTTGTACCTGATTTAAAGTAAAATTAAACTGCATAAGGGAAAGGAAACAACATTTATGAATAATATACTGATGTTGCAGTTGTTGGTAAAATTAAACTGCATTAACAACTTTCTTTATATTTCATGAATTAGTTCCTCGATTCGATAAAAGGCACAACTAAAGAAATAATATATGTTTTTCAAAATTACTTCTTTAAAGCAAGGAAGTTTTTGAGTGACAGCATAATTTATGCGAATATCTGATAATAAACATGACCGATAAAGGCGAGAGATTGAATTAATAATTTACGATGCTATAATTATTTTACTTGGTAATTTTATATCGCACAATGTATTTAAACTTCACTTTGAACATCATAAGCTACAATTTCAGCCGCTTCATGCATAATTAATGTTCACGCGCAGCGAAGAATTCTTTATAAAACCGGCGCACAATCGGGAAACAACAAGCTACGCAATAAATTAGAGCTAGAAACGAATCTGTATCAATCCATCGAGAGCAGGAATAAATCAACTCTCTCGGCGCGCGAAACAATATTTTCGTTCCGTCGAATCGAGGGGTGGCATTGTATTATGTCAATCCTGGGGATAAAAATATTGACGCAGGCGCAGAGAGACGGAACGACCGCAGAGAATCAATCCATCTTTGTCGATCAATCAATGTTTTATCGCCGCCATTTTCCTTTCATATTTTTTCCTTTGCGCGTGTTTTAGCCCGCGCCCTCGGAATAAACGGATCCCCCCGAGATTTCGAGTGTACGCTTCTGCGCACATCGCGCTCTCTTAAACTTGCGTTTTTTTTCCAGACCCCTCCTTTTTTTCCCGTAGTTTCTGCTACTTCGCTTTGATTCATATCTGCTTGAGGTTTTTACGGCCTGAACTTTACGGTTAATGCGTTGCGATTGATGTGGCGTATGATACGCCATTGTGGAATTGAATAAGCTGAGACGTCATATTTATTTTATGCGCGAAATGGTGTTAACTTTGTAGTTAATTATGCCCATATGGATATTTGGGAGAATAAGCTTGTAAATTTGTTCAATTACAAGAAAGCCATTGCAAAAGAAGCAAGCATTTTGTATTAAATGCTACTATCGTTTCATCGTTTTGATGAACTGCGCGAAAAACATTATTTAAGTAAGTGCAAAACTAAAATAAAAACCTGTGCATTTTAATCAAATCTGACTTACGACCGCCACAGTATACATAGAGCAAAGAGTTTTTATTAAAATTTAGTGAAAAAATTCCGAATTCACCGAAGGAAGCAGAAGCGTCGAGCGTCGTCTCCCCCCCACAAAGCTTGCCATTAAAATCCCTTGCTCGCGACAGTACTTTCCATTCCTTTTCTATTTCGCAAAACTCTGTTGCCGCTCGGAACCCCCTTTGTTTATATCCCCAGCCGACGGATGGAGCATCGCTCCAGAAGAGGAAGAGGGCGAAAGAGGTCGAGGGTCGACTATATTCTCTCTCCCACACGGATAAGCACACACGTATTTGCACCCTCCGGCGTGATTCCATCAGGTCCCCGTAATGGCAATCCAATCGATTCTCCCTCCCACGGATATATACATGTATAGGCTGAAAAATACCCATCGACGACGATCCATCGCTGTGTGTCGCGCGCTTTTCGGCGGAGAGGGACACCGCCGGTTTTCCACTCGCGTTTTTCGCCCGACGATAAAGCGGAGCGAGGATTTCGGGATAAGCCGTCAAGCGATGCCCTCTCTTTTTGCTGTGTTTTACGGCGGGGGACTGATGCTGACTCGCTGCCATTTTTTTCCAAGGGTACAGTCGAGGTTTTTCGTGTGACTACGAATTGTTCTTTTTTACTTCGAAGCAGAAACAGTTTGATATTTTCATAATAAATCGTTCTGGAGATTAGCCGAATATTCAGGAAAAAGCGAAAGCGAGCAAGTTTAAGTAGTAAACATCGGACTTTAATCGTCCGGTCGGAAATCGAAGTCTATTAAATACGAGTGCAGCATTGATTACTACTTGTTACCCTTCGCACCAGCCGAAAAAAGGAGAGGCAAAAGGCAGTAGCCGTCGTTATATTGGTATTGAAAGCAAGTCTCTCCCTCTCTCCGGCGTGTTTGCGCACGCTAAAAGTGACTACTCGGCTGTCGCTCGCGTTCATCTCGTTTTCTCAATTAGCGCTCGGCTCTATCCTCGGCAAACAAACCTGGCCTTTGTCTTGGGAATAAGAAAAAAAGAAAACACACATATTTGGAGAGAGAGAGAGAAAGAGAGAGGAGAGGCACACAGAGAGGAGGAAACGAGAGAGTCAATAGGCCTCTCGAGAGATTCGAAGGGAGCCGACTACAAATACTGTAAATCGAACAAATGGCAACTCTCGAGCCGCGCTTTAGTCCTGCGCTGGCATGATTGCGCAACCCTCTGTACTTTTCTTTCGCGTTTTTCTTTCGACATTTACCATTTCTTTTGGCCAGAATAGCCACTTTCAGGATCGCCTGTTATTCCGTCTCAAGTGAGTGTTAATTCAGAAATATTAAACTTCCATCGCCGACTTTATCAAATCTTACACTGAGAAAAATACCTCACTAAAAATTAGTATAGTTTGTCCTCCCTTTAGGAAAAACTATACTAATTTTTAGTGAGGTATTTTTCTCAGTGTA
>UCOL01004551.1:0-14293 GCA_900474335.1 Ormyrus nitidulus
TTTCTACTGATCTGAATAGTAAATATTCTTATTTTTCTTCTCATATCTGAAATAACGATACAAAATAGTAATTTTTACTCTTTTTTTTCTCTCAGTGTAACTAAGAAATGAAATCGCTAACAAATGTTATTCGTATTTGATAAAATGAATTGCATTAGATTTTCAACTCTACGTCTATTTAGCATTATAGACTGTAATTATCGATTCGTTGTATACGATTGTACATCAAACAATTATTATTTTTTCTAAACTCAAAGAGAAAAAGGCAAGTTTTTACGTCCACTTACCTTCACTGACCTTTAGCTTCCATTACCCAGAGTAAAACGAAATCTATAAATAATCCACTTTCAAACGAGCCCAAAAACGAAAAAAAAACCCAAAGTCGATTTAGACCGTCGTTCGTGCGTCATACATAAATCTGCAAATCGTCGCTACATAAATCAGCACTCGGATAATCACTCTCGGCACAGAAAAACTTTATATTCGTCCTTTCGGCTAAGAAACCTCTGCACCGGGCAGCATCACCAGCTGCCCTTCGTCCGCGGCGGTCAATGCGATATGCTCGCCAAATTGAAGCGAAGACTGGCTCGAGCTCCGGCGACCGACTCGTCAAAACAACGCATCACGCAAGCGCGGGCCCCTCACCTTCGCCGCGGTGACGAGCGAGCCCACTTTTTTTCCGTCCGAATGGATGACGTTTATTATGAATGCGATTTCCAGGATTTTTAAACGTGCTTGCGCGCGGAGGTAAAGTTTAGCGCGAGATTGTTAAAATGTATATTCATTAAAATTTGGTTTTTTGGAAGTAAATCTTTTTAAATATTTAAACTGTTTCGAATTCTAAAACGTAAATTGTGGCCTTGATTTTGAGGAATTTCAAGCTGGATCTATCATGTGAATTTTTTTCGATTTCCAATGGATTCCACTTGATTCCAATGAACTCAGTTGGAAAATTCATATGGAAAATCCAGTAAGAATCAAATAGAATCAACTAAAAATCAAGAAACATGTACCTGGATCCAGCTAGATCTTGACTATAGATTTTTTAACTGGAAAATTCAGGTCTTTCTTTCGGTAGGGTAATATACTAAAGTATCTAGTGTTTATGGTTAGTTATTTATGGTTAAATGCCTATAATAAACTCATTAAAAAATGAAATTATGTTTTATTTGCACGCATTTTTGTAATATTTATTTAATTTTAAATAAATTTCATAGATAAATAAAAATGTCAACAAAATTTTAGGAACTTTTATTAAATAATTATTATTCATAAAAATGTAACAGTTTTAAAATTTGTTCCAACACATTATATTCGTAAGGATTATAATTTAATGGGAGCAAAAGTTAATTTAAAAAAAAAAGCAGTATTTTAAAATTATACATATATTTTAAATCTGTTAATTGTTTAAAAACGATCAGAGCTGCAAATCAATGTAGATATAGAACATTCATAATAATATCTAACGTAGAACAGGTGGTTCATAATTCCTTTATCTTTTTCCTTTATTCTTTTGTTAACAAAAATTTGTAATATTTACATAATTTATTCTGATGTAGCACTGACTGTAAATTAATATTAATATCTATGTAGACATTTGCATGAATTTGTATTTGTTTTTTTATTTAAAAAACAGAATCTGATTATTTGAATTAACCGCACGATTTAATCGCCATCACGTGTGGACAACCAGAAATTGCGCGCGAGCCTTTACGGCTCTGAGTGAGGGAGGGGGTACAGCAACGAACAGAAGTCTTTTCCTCGTATATGTTGTTCGAGACGGTACGTACCAATAAAAAAATCCACGATTTCCTTAAAAATCACGCAATATGATATTAAAATTAGGCTTTTTACTACTAAATAATGCTTTTCTCTGTCTGATCAGTTGTATATTTATTGAAAAAATAGTTCGATTTATAGAAATTTTCGAATTTGACGATAGAGGTTAAGTCACAGCGTTCAACGTGTAGTGTTCATAAGCTTACTGATTTTCTGTTTTAGTTGCTTAACGGAACGTAAGCAACATGTCGATCCGACCAGTTTACAGGCCGCAAATCGTCAAAAAGAGGACGAAGAAGTTCATCAGGCACCAGAGTGACCGATATGACAAACTTAAGGTAAGAATTATTATTTATTATTTGGTACCTAACCTAATTTTTTGAGGTACAATAAAGTACCATAATATAACATTTTCTGTTGCACACAGGAGAGAATTAGTTGTTATTTTTCTCTATGTAGATGTATTATTGAATTATTATTTGTTATTTTGTAGCGTAACTGGAGGAAGCCTAAGGGTATTGATAACAGAGTACGCAGGCGCTTCAAGGGTCAATACCTTATGCCCAACATTGGTTACGGAAGTAACAAGAAGACCCGTCACATGCTTCCAACTGGATTCCGTAAAGTCCTTGTTCATAATGTTAAGGTAAGTTGTATAGTAATACAATTTTTAAAAGGTTGCAAGGTTACTTGTTTACGTAAATGCTACAACCATAAGGTTTTAATATTTTAATACATAATCTAAATATATTTTAAATCTTTTCAAAGTAGTAAATAGACATTATCAAAGTTTACAAAATGTTCAAAATTCTATAGATTAACTATTTTTTATGAATTAGCCATCTAGAAAATTTTTTCTAGTGTATAAATTAAAAACACTTTATTAATGAGTAAATTTAAAAGTTAAAAACAATGTATACTAATTTATAAAAAGTTACTTGCTATTAAAAATTAATTTTTACTGTATTTTAATTAATTTAATTAATTGTATTTTATTAATTTTATTGTATTGTAGGCTAACGAAATAACTAATTATTTAAAAGAACAAAGATTTATGATAAAAGGGTACGGTAAACAAAGTACAAATATTTAACTTTTTTAAAATTATTTTAATACTAAATACACTTTTATTCAAGAATTAAAATTATTTAAAGTTTTAGAGTCTTAAAGAAATAATAAAAACTAATTCCATTCAACTTTGAATAACAAAAAATAATTTTAATGAAAATATTAAAACAAATCTTTAATTTCTAAAATAATAACAATCCTTTTATATTCCTTTTGTATATATCCTTTTATATTTCTTTTTATACTACAAGAGCTGAAAAGTTATGTCAAAGATTTTGGAGTTTGAGCAGTATAAAATAATTATTACTTTTCTTATTTCAAATATTTAGATTCATTGAAACTTATAGTTATGTATAATTATAATAATAAAGGAAGTTTATTTTAACAATATAATAATGCAATGTATTAATTATTCTTACAGGAATTGGAAGTCCTCATGATGCAGAACCGAAAATTCTGCGCAGAAATTGCACATGCAGTAAGCAGTAAGAAGCGCAAATCTATTGTTGAACGTGCACAGCAGCTGTCAATCCGTGTAACGAATGCTAATGCACGTCTTCGTTCTGAGGAGAACGAATAAACTGACATTTTTTAAAATATATATATATCTAAAAAATATATTGTCTCGTTTTATTTTTCCTGCATTTGTATAATGTTTTTATATAAAATTAATATAATTAGAAATACCAGTTACATTTAATATTTTCTGCAATTTGAAGTACCAGCTACATTTAATATACGCGGGAACTGCGACCGTAAATAATAAATAAAATAATACATTTAATATTTTCTTCATTTAATGCAAGTTTTCTTACGTTTTTAAATCCATGAACAAAGGTTTCCTACACATTTTCAATGAAAGTTTTCATTTAAATACAAAGGTTCTACAAATTTTATGATCTACTGATAATAAATATTTAACTATTAACTATTTTACAAATTGATAAATTGAGGGTTTTTTGAAAATCGTACTCCACTTCGAGGCTACATCATTGCCATCTAGTTTCGTCGTACTGTACTAAAAGAAAGTATATGCTGTATAACTAAAGGGTTGTTGGTATAGCTATTATATAGCTATATGTACCTGCCATACGCACAGTGTGCGGCGCGGTGATCGGTTTTGTTTTCGGTTGGTTATTTTTTTCGCAGAGCAGATTTCTCCTTAAAATTTTTAATAAATATCGGTGTAATATGGGAGATCAATCGGCACAAACAAAACCATCAGAAAATACAGGTTTTTCTTTTTACTATCATTAGACAAAAATAGACTTTCCTTGAATACAAATTTCAACATAATTTTTCTACAGATTTCAATCAAGATGAGCTTATCCTTCAACAACAGAGGCGCATTGAAAAAGAGGTTATTATTGTTTTATTTTTTATCAAATGTCAAGTGCAAGGCCTCTGATTGATTCAAAAACAATGACAAGTTCAAAGTTGAAGTAATCCAATTATTGATCCATGGATAGGTATTCTAAGAATTTTATTTTTTACAGATTCAAGAGACTATATCTCTAGTAGGTGAAAAAGAATCCTTGAAAGCATTGGAAAATGAATACACAGAGGATGAAGTATATTTATCAAAGGCAAAGGCTTTGGCACAAAAATATTCCTTCTTTAGAAGGACAAGGCCGGATGGCAACTGCTTCTTCCGTGCATTCAGTTATGCTTATTTAGAAAAACTCCTCAATAATAAAGAGGAGTATGAAAAATTCCGTGAACTTGCTCGCAAAAGTAAAGATAATTTAGTTGAATTAGGATTTCCTCAGTTTACGGTTGAAGATTTTCATGATACAGTAAGTTTAGAAACTTGAATGTATTAATTCCTATTAAAATTTATTTGATCATTCTGTTTTAGTTTATGGAAGTAATTGATAAAGTTGCTGCAGAAAAAGAAGATAATTGTGCAGAACTTCATCGACTTTTCAATAATCAGGGATATTCAGATTATGTTGTAGTTTATCTAAGGTTAATAACCTCTGGTCAGCTACAAAGAGAAGCTGAATTTTATCAGCATTTTATTGAAGGTGATCGTACTGTCAAAGAATTTTGTCACCAGGTTTGTATATAATTTACTAAGAATATTAAGTATTCTTAAAACAAATCATTTTCTTTGAGAAAAAATATTTGTGATTAAAATTATTTTAATAGAGTAATTTAAAAGAAATGAATAACAAATAATTTTTTTTTTTATTTTTCAGGAAGTAGAACCAATGTATAAAGAGTCAGACCACATTCATATTATTGCTATGAGTACTGCTTTAAATACTGGAGTGCGGGTTAGATACATGGATAGAGGTGCTGGTACTGAAGTCACAGCTCATGATTTTCCAGAAGGAGCTACACCATCTGTTCATTTGCTGTATCGACCAGGCCATTACGACATTCTTTATCCTTGATAATTTGGAATTAATTAATGGTTCCTCAAAACATCTTTTCATCATTAAGAATAAGGGAATATAACCTTCCTTTTTGTACTTCATACGTAAACCAAAATTCAAAAATTTATAAAATCGCTTTGTAATAGGGATATAATAATCTCTAGCGATATGAAAAGACAAATTTTTAATAATGATACCATAATGTAGCCAATGTACCTATTTTATTAATTTTATAAGACAACAGATTAAAATCGATCATGAGAGTTAATATGTTGTGAGATTTTTAGCACATAGATTAATGTAAATGGTTATTTTTAAGAAATGAATCGTTTAATTTGTAAAATATCAAATTTTCCGGAACTTTTAATTATATATTTTGCGAATGAAAAATAAACAAATTTACTACAAACTTAATATTTTTGTTAAACTTTATTTATTACAACATACCTTTTTAACTTTTAATTAATTTCTTTAACTCATAAATGAAAATTTTTACCTTTAACATATTTTGTTTTACTCATAACACATTAATTTTATTATATTTACGGTAAAGATTACGAAAACTTATTTATAATCAATATTTTCATATTTAATAATTAATGTAAGTAGATATTTTCGAATTCAAAATTATTTTAAAATTATAATTTTCTAATTTATAATTTATAATTAGGCGCATGCGCACCAAAGATTATCAATATGGCGCATCTCGGAAAGTTGCTAGTTTGTTGTTACTCACGCATGTGGATATGACGTTCACAACTCAGGCGGGTTTTATTGAAAATATATAATTTTAAGTAGTCATTGAGTAAATTTCTTGTCAGTTGAGAGTCTTCACAAAACCTAAATTTACGAAAAAAAAGTTCAACGTAATGTAAAATTTTTAACCTTTCTAATTAATTTTACAAAGATTTCTTATAAGAAAATATTTAATAATTTGTTTTCAGTAGTATTTTATTTACTGTCGGAAAAGCAGATATTGTTGTTCATTATGGCTTCTGCTTCAAGTACTAGTGCTCGGAGTCTGTTTGTGGAATCAAAAATGCGTCTTGCTGATAGAGTTCAAGTAAATATAAATAATATTGCATCATTAACAAGGCAAATTCAAAGGGGTTCAAAAAGTAATGAGGTAAAATTCAATTGATAAGATCATGAATGATTTTACTATAAAACTGTATCAATTCATCCTTTTATAACCTTATTATTAATTTCAGATTTTAATGCAGTCAGCTAGAAATTTTGCTCAACAAGAGCAAGTGCTTGAAAGTGCAGAATCCAATCTCAGAAAATTATCTTTAATTTCAACGCATTTAGAGTATCAGCTTAATGCTATTGATCAACATGCCTCAAAATTAGAAGAGGTTTCTGAACAAGCAAGAGCTATGGAACGTTAGTTATTAAGTATATGTAAATATTTAAAAAATACATTTATAGTATGTAATAAATTATTTTTCTTGTTTGATAGTAATTGATAATTTTAAATCTACTTAATAGTCATCAAACTGTTGTACAAATATATATAATATGTTTATAATAAAATTTCTTATGTTTTTAATAATGATTTATAATTACAGTTTTTAGCACTGTGAATGAAAGTTCATTCAATATTCTTTCATTTTTAGACTTTCAGTTCCCTATTGAAAAAAAGAGCTAAATCTTTCAGTTGGAAATTGAGTCAAAATCCAGCTGAATTTTCTTGGATTTCCAGTGGATGGTATTTCCATGAAAATTAATATGGAAAATCTAGTATAGAATCCAGTGGAATCTACTGGAAATCCAGGAAAATCCAGTTGGATTTTGACTGGATTTCCAGTTAGAAAATCCAGCTTTTTTCCAATAAGGTTTGAAGGTGTGATGACGCTTTAATCAGTTTTTTAACCTGATTATTAAAGCGGAGCACCTTGGAGGATCGTTTCCGACAAGTCAAGGAGATTATGGTGGTGGTGGTAGTTGGTGGAATTAATAAATAACTTTTTTTCTGTTTTATTTTTTCACTTCACCAATTGTCGTCTTTATTTAAAAAAAATAAGTAAAAAAAACAAAATAAAACCCTTATTTTGTTATTACAACAAAAAAATAATAATAATAACTTTAACAAAAGAATTGTTTAATTTCGTGCGCGAAACACAATTAATGAATTTTAGCTTTCACAGCTCTTTTAATAATTTTATTGAGTGCGGAGTGTCTTTAGAGTCGCGAGAACCGTATGCGCCGAGCGTTCGGCCGAATACTTTGGTTTCGATCTAAGCAAGTTATCGGGCCGATTGCCGCGAGTCAAGTGAGCGCAAATCGGAGATTCAACGAGCATTCGCTGCTTCATGAGCGCTGGAATGTCGGACCTTTCTGGTTAGATCCGGATTTTGGTCAGCGCGAAGGTTGCGGAGACCGAATTTGCTTTCCAAAAAAAATGTAAATACGCGAACTAGCTCGCATTCCAGCGCTCAAGAAGAGCCTTAAATTGTAGCATTTGCTGGCTCGAGTGAAATAATTTTATTTCATCCAACATACCGCCCGCCTTGCCGCAACTCCGCGGCAACGAGAACAATAATTCGTTTGGTAAATCTTAAATCTACTTATAGCTAATACAAAATAAAGTACAAATGTCTTAAGTATTAACTAATTTTACATAATAAATCTTAAATTAACGCATTACAATCCCTGCATATAAAGTTTGAACGTCGTTGGCTGGAGGGATTTTGAGTAGCTTGCAGATGGGACGCACGAATGTCGTTCTGGCAGTGCGAATCGTAGCGACACGGGCTAATCCGTCCTTGCCGGGGTGAGTTTCGACTACGGTCGCCAACGGCCAGCTTGCCGGTGGGGCGAGTTCGTTTGTGATTATAACCAGATCTCCCTTGCTCAGATTTGGCTGTATCTTCAGCCACTTGTTTCGCTGCTGTAGCTGGGCGAATACTTCTTTGCGCCAGCGAGTCCAAAATGAGTCTCGCAACTGAGTAATGAGTCGCCATCGGTTATTTAAGGAGAGCTTCTCCGAGAGATCGCTGATAGGCTCTGGGAAGGCGAGTAAAGATGATCCGGTAAGGAAATGACCGGGCGTAAGCGCCACCGCATCCGCAGCCTCGGTACTCAATGGACTTAAGGGCCGTGAATTGAGACAAGCCTCAATTTTTGCAGTTAGTATAGCGAGTTCTTCGAAGGTGAGGGTTGCGCTTCCAATCACTCGACGCAGATGATGCTTAAAACTGCGCACCGCTGCTTCCCAAAGTCCGCCAAAGTGAGGTGCCCTGGGGGGAATAAATTTCCACCTCGTTCCTCGTGAAGCCAGCTGCGTGAAGATTTCCGCCGAGAACATTGAGGATTTCTCAAAAAGCCGTTGCAATTCAACGTCAGCACCCTTGAAGGTGGTGGCGTTGTCCGAGTATAGGATTGAACAAAGGCCACGCCGAGCTGTAAAGCGAGCAAAGGCTGCTAGAAAGGCATCAGTGGTTAAGTCGGAGACGACTTCGAGGTGAATTGCCCTGACTGTAAGACAAATAAATACAGCCACGTATCCTTTCGTTGTTTTGGCACCCCTTCCTCGTGAAAATAAAATTGAAAATGGTCCGGCGAAATCTAAGCCTACAGCTTGAAATGGGCGTCCGGGATTGACGCGATCCGGTGGGAGAGGAGCCATTTGCTGCTGCATCGGAGATGCGCTGTACCGAATGCAGGTGGGGCAGCGTCGATATACTGCCGCAATTAGTCGATTTCCGTGAACGATCCAGTAGTTTCGCAGCAAATAGCTTTTCATAAGCTGTATTCCACCGTGTAGAGTAAGATGATGAACTTCTTCGATTAACAAGCTCACGCAATAATGGTGTCGCGGAAGTATTATAGGATGCCTCTCGTTGTAGGGCAGCGAGGCATTATCCAAGCGTCCTCCAACGCGGAGTACTCCCTCCGCATCTAGAAAGGGAGATAGGCGGACCAGCTTGCTACCTGCTGAAATTGAATTGCCTTTCGAAATTGCGAGTATCTCCGATGCAAAATACTGAGCTTGAATTAATCGGACTAAAACATTTTTTGCCGATTGTAGTTCTGCAACGGAGAGCCCGGTGAACTCTCTTTTTCCTCGCTCCTTAAGATTTTTTCTCCA
Source organism: Ormyrus nitidulus (assembly GCA_900474335.1). Taxonomy (NCBI): domain Eukaryota; kingdom Metazoa; phylum Arthropoda; class Insecta; order Hymenoptera; family Ormyridae; genus Ormyrus; species Ormyrus nitidulus. Next base: position 9,322 of record UCOL01004551.1, read on the forward strand.
ACGCAGGCAGTATGCTAGAATTCGAATTAGTTTCGAAAAACTCGATACGTTTGTAAAGAGATCCAGCGAAGGAGTTGCAGTTGTCGCCTCTGTTTCTTCTGCCAGGAATACTTGTGAATTTTCGAGGAAACAATGTACATGGTCTGGCCACTGCGTGGGAGGCAAGTTAATCCAATTTGGGCCGTGCCACCAAAGCGTAAAAGAGGCGAGTTCGAGGGGGCTTGAGCCGCGAGAGGCACAGTCTGCGGGATTTTCGGCTGATCGGATATGCCGCCAAGTTGCTTCCGGAGTAAACGAATTGATCTCGCTTACGCGATTGGCAATAAATGTGGGCCATCTAGATGGATGACCTTTCAGCCAATCTAAAACCACCTTCGAGTCGCTCCAAAAGTTGACTGAAGACGGAGGCTGAAATAAACCATCTAACAAGTGTTTCGCAAGGCGAACGAGCAAAACTGCCGCGCAGAGCTCGAGACGAGGTAAAGTTTCAACTTTGAGTGGAGCTACTCGGGTTTTAGCCATAAGGATTCGCGGCGTTAAGCGAGGATGAACGGCATACATTACTGCTGCATACGCTCTCTGTGAGGCGTCAGCAAAGCCGTGGATGTGCCACGCTGAATAACTTGTCGATCCGATCCATCGATGAATACGAATTGCCGGCAATTGCGATAAATCACCGAGAAACTCGAGCCATCGTTCTCGGAGCTCGTTGGGTAAAGCATGGTCCCAATCTAGTTTGCTTAGCCAGAGATCTTGGATAAATATTTTTGCTCGTATTAAAACTGGAGCTAGGAAGCCTAAGGGGTCAAAGAGTCTGGCTGTATCTGAAAGTACGGTTCTTTTAGATATGAGACTCGACGGCGGTGGTAGTGAAGCTTCGAAGATAAACGCGTCGAGGGTAGTGTTCCACTTCAATCCGAGGGTAGAGACCGTATCATTTACTTGTACTGGAACCTCTTCGATATTCTTGATGCCAAGCCCTTGAAGCAAGTCTGCATCATTGCTTGACCATTTTCCAAGCTCCATTCCGGCAGTAGCCAATAACTGTATGAGCTGATCGCGATTGGCGAGAGTTTCTTTTAGATTATCCGCTCCCAAAAATACGTCGTCGACATAAACTTGGTGGGAGAGCAGGTGAGCTGCTTGTGGATGAGACTGCCGACCGTCCTTGGCTAACTGAAGGAGTGTGCGGATTGCTAAAAAGGGCGCACATACGGTGCCGTAGGTTACCGTTAAAGCTTGATAATCTTTGATGGGCTCAGTTGGAATTGCTCGCCAAACTAAGCGCTGCCAATCGAGATCGTCCGTGTGAATTAAGATTTGCCTAAACATCTTTACAATATCCGATACGATCACAAAGCGGTGAAAACGCCAACGCGAAAGCACGATGGTGATATCGGATTGTAGTTTTGGGCCCGGCAACAACACATCATTAAGAGAAAGCCCAGTTGCAGTTTTTTGAGAAGCATTAAAAACTACGCGTATTTTTTTCGATTCGTCGTTGCGGAAAACAGCGTGATGCGGCAAGTAGTAGCCGAGTCGATCCACTGGTTTCGACGCAGCAAGCTTCATGTGTCCCAGCTCACTGTATTCGGTCATAAACGTGGAGTATGCCGATTGCAACTGAGGGTCGCGGGACCGACGCTTTTCAGAGCGGAGAAGACACGCCACTGCGATGTCTCGTGAGTCGAGCAAGGTTTCGCGTTTCGCGAACGGTAGGCGCACAATAAAACGGCCTTCAGCGTTTCGCGAAACTGTGGAGGCGTAGTACTGCTCACAATATTCTTCGGCAGGGGTAAATCTTCGTGGAGTTTGTACTTCCTCAATTTCCCAGAATCGAGTCAAAATTTGAGAGAGAGATGGTTCGATCACTGTATGAAACGCGGCAACAGGCGATTCATCTTTGGTTTGATTCGATCCGACGGGACCAGTCAAAATCCAGCCGAAAACAGTCAGCTGTGCGGTTGGAGCGTGTCTTGCTCCTTGAACCATTCCGTTGCGAAGGATAATCCCATAGACATCTGCACCGAGAATAACGTCGACTCTGTCCGGCCGAGCATAATTGGGATCTGCTAATTCCAATCCTTTAAGGTGCGTCCATTGAAGCGATTGAACTTCTTCCGACGGGAGAAGGCTCGTGAGTGTTTTTAAGACAAGAGCAGTGAGTTCACAAGAGAATGTCGTGTCGGCGAGAGACTTGACGACAAGTGAAACTTCTGCTTGAGCACGGGAGGTCACCACGCCACCGACTCCCCGAATTGCAACTGCGGCAGGTCGACGGTCGCTAAGCAGTAGCGAAGCGAGTCGAGTCGATATGAAGGATCGCTGAGAACAGGGATCTATTAAAGCCCTAGCAACGAGAGTTTTGCCGAATTGATTGGCGACGACGATTTTGGCTGTCGCAAGAAGAATCGATCGACTGACGGAGACTACGTGTGCGTTACACTGATTTTCCGGATTTACCGGCTGCAATTTTTCAATTGTTAGCGTGGAATCGACGGGAGACGACGAAGGCGAGTCCGACAACGATTTTTCGAAATGAAGCTTCGTGTGGTGTTTGAGCTTACACGTCAAGCACCGATTCGGAGATTTGCAATCTGCAACTGAGTGGGATCTGCGAAGGCAATTGAGGCAAAGTTTTTCTTTTTTGCAGAGTACAAAACGTTCTTGAGCGCTCATATTCTTAAATTGCTGACAGGAGTATAGAGGGTGCGAGCCTCTGCATAAGCAACACGAGAATTGACCTTTTGCCTGACCTGTATTTTGATCCGTTACACTAGCAGTATGGACTGAAGTGGAGCTTGATTTTACAAATCGTGCGTTGCTCTGTTTCGACGCGGTAAGTCCGTCCCCTCTGCGGCCATCCTGGAGTCCGTGAGCTTGGTCAAGCGATTGGATCCGTCGCTCGAGGAAGCTGAGCAGATCCTTGAACTTCAAAAAGCCTTCGGTGCCTTCTTGAGAGATCTCCCACGTTTCACGCGTATGGGGATCTAAGCGCTTAGCGACGCAATGAACGAGCCAATGATTAAAATGATCGATGTTGCACTCGAGTTCCTTTAAAGCGCGTGTAGATTCTTCAACGCTATCTACGAGAGCAGTAAGGTCGTGCACATTGCGCGAGCGCACCGACGGCAAATTAAGAATCGCATCTAAATGTTTAGCGAGACGCAGACGGGGATTGTCGTAACGCTTTCGAAGTTTCTCCCATGCGAGAGTGAAGTTCGCGCCGGTTATCTCCATTCCCTTCAACCGAGCAGCAGCCGGTCCTTGAACTGCTCCTAGCAAGTACTGTAATTTATCCACGTCCGGATAATGCGCCTTATCTGCTATTAGAGACGAAAATCGCTGCTTGAAAGATTCCCAGTCTTCCTGTTTCCCGGAAAATATTGGGAGATTCACTTTGGGAATTTGTAAAAAATCGGACTGCGCTCCTACATTTTGAGGCCCTTCGCCCTGTGGTCGAGCTGCCAATTCAGCCGATCGAAAATTTTCAATGTCTTGCGTGAGTTCCGCTACTGCCTCGACGTACGCGTTCTCCGCCATCTCGAAGCCGTTTTTTTTGTAGTATTCGTGTTCCGGCCTCTCGTTTTCGTAAGGAATCAAGGCTTGGTGATGAACGAATAAGTCAGCGTAATATTTTTCTAATAACTTTAACCGAGCTTCGTAATATGTTGCATTTTGGAACGCAGCGCCTTTTTTAACTTTCGTGTTTTTAATAAAAGCAAGAATGTTATTCACGACGCGGACCTGTACCGTTAGCATCGCGTCCGACATTTTTTTTTGTTTTTCTTTTCGAAATTAATAGTTCAAAAGTATAATACAACCGCTAATCAATCGTCGAATTAACTTAATAACGAATAGAACGCACTCTTGCGAAGCGACGGAACTCGAATTTATCTACCTGGTAGAACCTCTATGCGCTGCCCTACTGAAAAATCTCAGGTGAGATCTCACCTGAGATCTCATGCCAAAATCTCATGTAACGAAAAAACTAAGTCCAACAAGTCAGAAAAAATCTAAGTCAGCCGAAAAAATTATATTCCGCCAAATTTTCAGTTTTTTTCATTTTAACCATTTTCCAGTTGATCTAAGCAATAAAAAAAGGAACCCATTTTTTAATTTTGCTAACTTGCTTTCACGGCGCAAAAACCAAGTCCACCGCAGCAGGAAAAATTTGTCCGACCAAATTCTCAGCTTTTCCATTTCAAGCATTTTCCAATTGATCTAGACAAGAGCAAAAAACCGCGATTTTTTAATTTTTCTATCTTGCTTTTACGATGCAGAAAGAAAGTCCAGCTCAGCAGGAAAAATTTAAGCCCGACCGAAAAAAATGTCCTGTACCAAATTGTCAGCCTTTCCATTTCAAGCATTTTCCAATTGATCTAGACAAGAGCAAAAAGCCGTGATTTTCTAATTTTTCTATCTCGTTTTTACGACGCAGAAACTATGTCCAGTTCAGTAGGAAAAATTTGTCCGACTGCAAAATATGTGCTCTACCAAATTTTCAGCTTTTCCATTTCAAGCATTTTCCAGTCCATTCCAATTGATCTGTGCAAGAAAAGCGGCACCCTTTTTTTTATTTTTTAAAGTAACTTTTACGACGCTGAAACTAAGTCCAGCTCAGCAGGAAAAATCTAAGTACTACCGAAGAATAAAGCCCCACCAAATTTTCAGTTTTTTATTTTCAAACATTTCAAATATTTTTCATTTATTTATATTTTTCAAAAAACCCCGATTTTTTAATATTTTAAACTCACTTTTACAATGCAGAAACTAAGTCCACCGTAGCAGGAAGAATCTGAGTAAAAAAAAAATATACCATCCAAACATTTTTCCATTTCAAGGATTTACCGGTTGGTCTACACAACAAAAAAGAGTACCCGTTATTTTAATTTCGCAAAGTAGCTTTTATGGCACAGAAACTAAGTCCAGCATAGCAAAAAGAATGTGAGACATTTAAACTATTCAAGAA
>UCOL01004552.1:0-14297 GCA_900474335.1 Ormyrus nitidulus
AATCTTGTTTTTTCTTCTCATATCTCAAGTTACGATACAGAATAGTAATTTTTACTCCTTTTTTTCTCTCAGTGTATAAAGGTATATATGAACTTACCGATAATACTGGCGAATGAATTGAAGGAGTTCATTTAGACGTGGAAGTTACTGTAGTATTGATTTTGAATAATCTGTAATTTATTTGGGTTCTGATATATTTTATGAAAATATCGAAGGTTTTAAAATTAACGAACGCGGTGACAAAATATATAACGAATACAACAGAATGTCCGACAATGTTTTATTAAACAATTTGAATTAAAGCGCAAAGCATTCGATAGATTTACGCCCGCCGAAATTAGCTTTACGAGCTCTTTCAAAACTTTACGCACCAGAAATATAATTTATACATTAACATAAAACTTGCGAAATCCCTCTCCGCACTAATATTCGCGGCGCGGCTTTTTTCCATCCTCTGACCACCTCTCTCCATGGGAAAGTCGAAATCTCATCCCATCAAAAGTAACCGCCTCTCGCCCACAAATTACTCGTCCAACATTTATTCCCCGTAAATCAGCGTTTCCCTATAAACACATCGCGGCCCCGCCGACTTCCGCCGAAATTCGTCCCTTATCGGGCCGCTATCGAGAGGCGCGCAGCTCGTACTGGCAATTACACGCATTAAATTCTAGCCGGTAAATGAATAATTTTTTACGAGCAATCGCTCTCGGCCGAGGCGGCGGGATCGTCATTATACGCACACTGGCCGGCTTTTTACTCTAGAAAGGCATTACCGCGAGGCGGCAGGCCGGAGGAGCTATAAGGAGGTAGCAGCCATAGTTCTTTTCTCTCTCTTTCTCTCTCGCGGCCGCCGCCGCCGCCGCCGCCTCGACTTTAGTCTCACCGCCCTGTAATCATCGCCGAGTCGGTGGCGGCGCTCGCCTCGCTAATTATGTTTCATAACACTTCTTACCCCCGGTCCTAATATCCACTCCCTTAAGGGCAGCTCGTCATTTATTTACATCATATTCATCCTCCGCTCTCTCTCTCTTTCTCCTCCGTATAGATATATACGTATATATATTCCGCCTTTCGCCGATACCTATCGATACAGCCGCGCGCCTCCTCGATTTTTGCGCCAGTCGCGCGCGCGCTCACGAGAGAGAGCGCCGCATGCATTACGAGCAATTATACTGTCCTCATTACGACTGGCTGTGATCTGTGGGCCCGAGCGCGCGCGCTTGCGCAGCTGGCCATTTTTTTCGAATTATTGCCGGAGGTTTCCGCGCGCGCCTTTTATTGCCGAAGGTAGTTTTCGGAATAATTAGTCTGCCATTAAGAGGGATGCTCGAGCGTTACAGTCTGCTGATCGTGGCCAGGATGCGAGAGAGTTGAAGCGGGCTTCGAGGCGCCGAAGTCACGCCGAGATGATGATGCCGATTGTTTTCGCCGAGATAACGCATCTCCCCGCGCGCGATGCAACAAACGCGTAATGAGCAATGAAAGGGGGTGGAGATGGGCAAATAGATCCGGTTGAAGAGATTCTCACGGAGGTTTACCAGAGGCTCTTTTGACTTCAACCTCGCATGATGACCGTCCATTCGGCTGGATGAAGAATCGTAATTATGGCCGGGGGCTTCGATAATGTAGTTTATAACGGCGGGATTATGTTAAACAGGGAAGTATAAGTGCGGTTGGATTGAAATAAACGTAACGCTCTTCGGCGTTGCGGTGATAATTAACAAATAATAAAAGTTTATTGCTCAACAATTTTTGCTTGTAAAATTTGTAAGTTTAATTTAACGCATAATTTTCTCGTATCGTTAAACGTTAAAAAACGTATATATGGAAGCTATATTAAATTCAATTTGAATTTCTTTTCAATTTAGAAAAGAATCGATTAACATAAAAAAAAGCCTCGAAATCCGCGATTAATTAAAAAGCGTCCGTGTATACGGCAACATCTTGAATAAAAACTAAATAAGTGTTTAGACTCCTCGCCTCTTCGTAATCAGCTCTGTAATTCTCAGTTAAACCGCGCCTAATGGGAAATTGATGTCCGAGCAGGCTAATCCAGCCGTAAAACAAACACACTCTCCCCTACGGGAGCGCCCGTGCGGCTAGAGGTTGGGGGGGGGGGGCGGAGGGGGGTAAAAAATCCCAGTCAAACGGAAGCTTACGGCTCTCTTTCCCTCTGTTTTCGCGCGCGTCGTTATCTTAGAGTCCTCGTCGTCGTCGTCGCTCGGCAGTAATTGGGGGGATTAAGGGGCGGGTCGAGGGCCAAAGTCTCCCGGGGAGATTCGGCAGTTATTCCGGCTGCGACTTAGCCTCATTGTCTCTCTGGGCTCGCCCTCCCCCGGTCTCTCTCTCTCTCTCTCTCTCTCCTCGATTGACTCCGGGATTAGCTGGTCGGACTCGCGCACGAGTGCCAACTGTGATCGGGCGTGATACCTCCTCAGTCGTTTACTCGACCCGCCTCGCCAAATTGGTAGCACTTCTGCGGCCGAGCGATTAAGTGGTTTTAGCCGATTTCCGGGGAGTAAACGCAGCAAGGCCCGGAGAGAGAGAGAGAGAGAGTCCGTCTGGGAGTTAAATGCGACTGCCGCCGGATTTGCGCGGGAAAATTGGACGCGCGCACCGAGATTTGCAAGAGCGATGTGGCCGAGGGGATAAAGGGGAGGGGAGGTGGCGGATGGAAAAACTCTGTTTGCGCAGGGCTTTTGCTCCAGTCCTCGGTGTATTGTTGTGGCGATGCGTGGGGAAGCCTATGACGTTATTTGCTGGCTTTTTTCCCAATTTACATCGGAAATTCCAAACGATTGCAGATACCTCGCTAATATCCTAAAATTATTTAAATATAGACCAAAAAGAATGGCAACAACTCACAATTACAAGCCCGTATATCCCAACGTCGATCTTATAAATATTAAACAAAAGCCAAACCCAACAATCTCACCTGAAAAAGGCTCGATTCCATCATCGGCCACTTTCCATACAACTTCCAGCATTTCCTCACCTAAAATAAAAGACCGACCGGGAATTACGCCCCCGAAGCTCCAATTTGCGCAGCCTGTCGCAAGCCCGCGCCGCTCGAATTGATAGCTCGCTCGAAAAATGACTTCGCCGTAACTGGCCTGCCTGCACATACGCCGCGCCTGCTAACGCCCTCGTAATTCCCGCTCGATATCCGCCCGAATCGTCATCGTTCCTAATCCGGCGCGTTCGCGAGCCACTAAACCAGCTCTCGCGATCATTAGATTCCCGAGCGACGGCGAGGTCGCGCCGCGAAAAATCACCGCTGCCGCGCGCTCCCCGATCGCGGGTAATCGTCGCGGAATTATCGTGCCGCGGAATTGTTCGTATTACGAGCCGGGACGGCTGAGAGCTGCTGCTGCTTCGCGAGGACTGTTTCCCGGGATGAGGGCTCACGAATTGCGGAGGGAAAGCTCGGGAGTTGGATTTGAGTGCTTGTTTGGACAATTGATGGTTCGCGAGGGATGTGGATCTAGTATAAAGCATTGATTGTTTTATCGTTTTTTGGAGGATTACGTAAACTCTCTTTTGAGGTGGTTTACGGAAAAAGTATCGTACTCGAAAGTTGAAAACTTTTTTCAACTTCGGTTAAAATTAGTTTAAGTTTTATTTATGCGAGCATTAAAAATTAAAAATATTCAAACTGCTACATTTTCCCAAAAATGCGCCTCGTCCTATTTTTGAGCCGCGAAAGAAAAGGATAAAAAAGAATCCAGCGATCCCCGATTCAAGAATTTCCTCTGAAGAAAACCGAAGAAACGGCAGCGAAAGCCAGGGGGCCCCTCCGCTTCTCGGATTGACGGCGATTTAACTCCGCTGGTCTCCGGCCGGGGCCCCCGAAGGCGCTAAAACCGCGCGCTCTCTCGGGCTAATGGCCGATCCATCATCGGCGTTTTGACAGAGGCCGATTCGTAAGTCGATCGTTTCGAGGTCCGCGCGCGCGCCTTTGCCGCGCACACGCTAATAATCGACGCGTGCGTGTTCGATTTCATCGGAAATATACTGTCCCTCGCGGCCTTTATTGCATGCTTTACGAGCCGAGGAACGCAGCGGCCCTCCCTTTGGTCAATTCGATCGTCGCGGCCGCGCGGCCCCGGCCCTTTTCGCGGCCCTCTCCGGGCTAAATATTTCTGCGGAGAGAGAGAGAGTCGGGCTTCGAGTTGGCTTTCGGGAGTTTGAGCGGAGGTGAAGGCTTTGTTCGAGGGTTCTTTGAGGCTGAATGTTTTTGTTGGATGTGAAAACGACGACGTGGAATGTGTTGTCGTTGAGTTATTGGGTCGTTGGACGGATGGGACACCGAGAAGCGTTAAGACTAAGTTTTGGGTGTTGTTCGTTTAAAAAATTTAGAAAATATTCAAAGCACTTTGTTTAGTAGTTGGTTTTATTAATCGTGATACTCCACTGAGAAAACTTTTTTGTAAAAATTAAGATTTTTTTTATAAATTACCATTTTAATGATACTAGGAAGACAGACTCATATTTTAATAATTTTAATAATTTTTACCGTAATTTTAATATTTTTTGCAATATGTATATTTCATATATTTTACGATACAAACTAAATAGTAAAATTCACTGAAATCACTGCTTTTGAGCCTACGAAATAATAAAAATATAAATAAGTATGGATAATTCACGTTTTTTCTATTATTATTTAATGCTTTGTTAGAGGAAAAATATAAAGTAAGTAAACAAATCAATAAAATTGCATTACAATTCACGAAAAAAATTCACGAAGAAAATTTCATTTTTCATCGATTATAAATTTGGTTTAGCTCTTTTAACTTTTTCAGCTTCGGTGATTGGAACGTGTTTCATTCTTCTTGCGACGGCTGTTATTAATAATTGATTAAAGTTATTAAAGAATTTCCAGTACACGAATAATTAAAATGATAATATTTTGAAACACCTTACTTTTATCAAATTACAGAAAACTTTTTAATAATTCAATCAATTTGATTTATTTAAAACTTAGGCAAGAACATACGTGATATTCACCAGTTAATATTGAAATAAAATCATTAAATCTCTAAAAAAATACATTTAAACTTTTTATTTACTTACGTGGTTAAAATATTTTTGAAGGTTGCTTAAATCATGACAAATGAATTGCACTTATCAGTTTAAAAACTTTTATGCAATAAAAAATTACTTTATAGCTTAATTCTAAAATTTTTCAACTTTAATTTTAGACATTGCTGTACAAACTAAATTTTAAAATGCTAATTTTCGGATTAGCACCTCTTGCTTTCACAATCGCGGTAATCAGTAAGGTTACATCGATTGTTGAACTATCTATAAAATTATGGAATGGCGCAAAACAAGTCGAAAGACTGCTGGAAGCAAGAGCAGACCAGGGCGATCATTACCAAGTTCCCACTGATCTTCTGGAACGCAACATCATGACAGAATTGCGCTATCTTTCAATGGAAAACTATCAGTTTCTAGATGAACTGGAAAAAGCGAAAGTGAAAATTATCGATAAACTCACGGACACTATACCGGAATTCGTTGAACTGAATCGACGACTATCCAAGATACTTGTAAATTCAAACTCCGTACACGTGTCTTACGAGAAATTTTTAGATTACTTTGTGAATACTGCTATTAGCGATAACGAGCGGGAGTTGGTTATATTTTCTTGTTATAAAATAATAAGTTCTGATGATTCTTGCGGGTTACTTTTTCTTCTTGGAGAGTCACACACTACTTGTAGCTAATGGCGGAGGACCTTCTAATACTATCAGTTTATTAGCTAAGCATTACAAAGTTCGTACGATTATTAAACAATTTATTTAAACTATTTAACATAAACATGTTATTTATCTATTTTGAAATATTGCAGACATACTTACAATATGCGAACGTAGCCCAAAGCCCTCAACAGTTTTTGTACAATTTACTTAGTTCTGTTGTGTTTACTGAACTTCAAGGTTTATTTGCGTTAAAATACAGCTACGAACTTTTACATCGTTACAAGCAAGGTATGTTCAAAACTTAGTTAAAATAATTTAACTTGTTAATCAGTACGTTACAGCTACTTCTCTTTAAATTTTGTAGGGAATTACAATAACCACATTAAAAAAGTGGAAAATAACTTTAAAGTTAGGATTAACCAAACAGTAGATGCATTTAAGCAAGCTATGGTCGACTTATCCAGAAAAGTTCGCAAGAGCGATCCCCCAGAACACAAAGAATGTAAGTATATAAGTCACGAATAAAATAATATGCTTCTTTTACAACGACACGACTCAAAACTAAATTATTGAAAACTTTTTAGATGTAACTTTTATTGAATTGAAACAAGCTTTTCAAAAATATATAATAAACGAATATGATCTGTACCCATTATATAGCTGTTCTAAAAAATCCCCCGAGTATACACAATGGACGCCTACGACTCCTTATACTTGTGTTTTTAATAAAGAATTATGCGAAAGTCAAGACACCTGTAAAGGTCGATTGTACGATTGCCAATACCCACTTGAAGGAAATTTCCACGTTTGCCTTTCAGTAAGTTTTTCAAGTATAATAAGGATCAGGTCAAAATTTATTAATGCTTTAAAAATTTTTATGTTTTATACTTAGGATAAAAATAATACTCGCAGATATGAATACATTAAAACTGCAACTGGTTAGACTTACGGAAAAAAAAAACAAAAACTGTGAAAATAAAGAGATAGAATGTTATAGTAAGAAATTCAATGAAAGGACTTATTTGAATAAATGTTATTCATGTGTATGCATTTGTGCTGATGAGACACCTAAAACAATTAACAAATTTAGTTTAGCTCCAAGTTTCGTCAAGTCCTGGGATAATAAGTAAGTAAAGTATTAATATATTTTCATTATTTTAAGCCATAATTTTAATCTTTATTTGCAGTGTCGTTACTGGAGCACGTTTTATAAACAAAAATAACATAATTTACATTCAAGTTCAACAAGCAAAGCAATTGCCAAATGGACATATCAACGAGACCAGTGTTGAATGGGTACCAATAAATACTTCTATATTAAAATATAAAAGTAATTCAAATTCTGCTTACATCCTGTATAAAAGTATTTAGACTTCATATTGATTTACAATTATTATTTTGTATAGAAGTGTATACATTAGACTGGAAAAGCAGTAGGGAAGTAATGTTAGACGATTATCATGCTCCAAAAGATCATGTCTTATTAGGATTAGCATTCCACTCTGTGCATGGTCGATTAACACTTAAAACGTACACGGGTCCTTTGGATTATACTTCTGGAAAAATCGAACATGCCTATAACAAGAACATTTTATTTGATGAAACCAAGTAAGTGTTATAAATAACTGAAATCCTTATTCCTAAAATGCCATTTATTATAATATTTTTTAGAGACGAAATAAGCGTCAACAATCTTAATCCTCCAACGCTCAAAGGAGTACAGCATAATGTCATATCGAAACCTAAGCAATTTATAAAATTCGAAACAACCAATTTTTTTAGCGATCTTGGTCAACATACTGTACCGTTTATTGACATGCAGGAAGTTACGACTAATCCACCTACAGCAATGTCTGGTGTTGGTCTCTACCATAAATCGATAAAAGGCAGCGGTGGCTTCCTGGGGCTGAAATTGTTTACTTTTGATGTGGAACCGTACGTGCAGCCAGATTTACCACCAGAAAAATCAAAGCCTGATTCACAATATTCTAATTATTATCATCCTAACAAAGATATTTCTTTCGATAATTCTTTCGATAGTTCTATCAATAATTATGATGTAAATGATATAAATCCCTGGTGGAAAATTAACCAGCCTAGCAGGCTAAGTAATTAACGCCTAGCTAGTTTAATTTAGGATATAGTTTTCTTATTTCATTCGAGCTGCTAGCTAAAAACCGCTTAACTTTGGATTAACGAGCAGGATGGAAAGAGTTATCGAAAAGAGACGTGCGAGGGCGTTGATGCGCGTGACGTTCGCTGGTCTGATACACAACATAACCTTCGCTCTCCACGTGTATTTTGTGCTTTAAAATGTCAGGAAAAACAGTCAAAATTATTTCGTAAGAGAAAAAAGTTAAAAAAATTGCATGAATTCGGCGAACAATACATACAAAATTATATAAACCTTAAATCCAAACCTTCATAAGCTGGATTTACTTTGATAACCAAGTTACAGCTATTCGACGGTTTTATACCGTATCGTTTTTAAACGGTTCTTAGCTAGAATACTAGATAGAAGTAAACCAGTTTTTCAATTTCAAGTTTATTTCTAGCTTAAAACCTCTTATGCTTTCGACCATGGACTTTGGTTTTCTTATGAAAAAATATGAAGAAAGCCAAAATATCAAATAATAAAGTTATTTTTCTCTAAAGCCTCATCCACCTTCTGTTAAGTCTAGAAATTTCATCAAAAAAGCAAACAAAACTAGAGGAAAATCTTTAATGCTTCAAAAGTTATGGATATGAGCCCGTGGTAATACGTATTATCTTTATTATATTTCTTTTATATAGTTTTTGATACTCTAATTTAATTATCCATAACTTTTGAAGCATTAGAGATTTTTTAATGTACAACTTCCGAAATTAGTCTTTTCCTCTACTTTTGTTTGCTTTTTTGATGGAGTTTCTAAGTTCAATAGGAGGTGGGTTATCGTCAAATAACGAAATTCGAAGTTTATGTGTCGAAAATTTTGAATGTTAGACCCTAATATTTTCGCTTTCTTTATATTTTGTCATAAGAAAACCGTGTTCAAAGTTTGAACAAAATCCGTGATTCAGAACCTGTGTACTCGCCTTATAGTAAGACAAAAACTTAGTGCCTCGATAGTGTTACTTTTAAACTTTATCAAGCCTCTACTATCATTTTTCTATAATTATAACGTCAAATAGAAAAATATATATTTTTTATTAAAAGTATACGTCCAATAATTATTAATTAATTGCTGATGGTATTATCATGGCCTGGAAAATTAATTTCTCATATTCGAAGGCGACTGTGATCGAAGCCTTAACAAAGTTTCTTAGAAAAATATAGCAAAGCGAAATATGAATAGAACGAATGCCAGAAGACATGCTTTCTAATCTAGCTTTTCATTTTCGCGTCTTACCGTATATCTTTTTTATGATGTCACATAAAATTCACTATCTTGCCCGCAGACACGAACGAAATATTTTTCTATATTAGTTTCGTGATGAGACATGAAGTCTTGAGTCTTCAGGCAGTACAAAGACATCCTTATGGGAGTCAAGAAACTCTTAATTAAATAATGTATTTTAAGAATTTAATTAATTCGTTATATCCACTTTTATCAAATTTAAACCGAGATTTCATAACGTTGGACTGGCGGTACGTTCAATATTGACTGAGATACCATTAAACCCTGCCGGTAGGCAACCACTCATTCACCACTCCTCAAGTGGTGCAGCGTTCAAGGCGACGTAAAGGTTAATGCGCTTCGACGCACTTCCAAGTATCAAGCGCAGACACATTTATTACTGTTTCATGCAATAAAATTATTAACGGATCGTACTACTTTTTTGTATTTCACAAAATCGAATATCCTTCCAAACTCTGCCAACGATTTAACAGAAAAAATATTGAATTCCCCGCAATACCGCAACACTCGCATTTCAAATGACCAACATCATTGCAAATTCCAGCAGCTTAGAGGACGAAAATAGAATTCATTACCCCGCCGTCGGCCAAACACGCGCCGCGCACATTGAAAATCGCGCGTGCCGATATCCACACACGCCGCCACTAAAAGCTTCACGTGCAAATGTAACTCTCGCACACGTGTATACTCAAGCCGGCATAAAAGAAAACTATTCTGTCTCGAGCGGCGGCGGCCGTTGCGTGAATGCACGGCAGGGAGGAACATATAAACGCCCGAGGGCTGTGTTCCGCCGTATATATGCCGTAGATTCAATCACGACCCTCCCGTGGAAACTCGTGTCTAGAATAGTAAACAGCGATGGCCGCCGCCGCCGCAGCCGCCGCTCCGCAAAAGACGACGACGCCTTTGCGAGAAGCTTTTTATCTGACTTTCCCGCTTTTCCGGCCCTGCTTTCCTACTTCCCCGGATAATTTTTCCATTTGCTTGGCAAGTTTGCTCTCGCTGCGGATTCGCTTAAGCACCGGGGGCGCGGATTATTTATCGAGTTTATGGCCTTACGTTGGGAGAAGATTAATGAATTATGGTAACTGTTGGGATGAAGCGATATTAAATGTGATAGTTTAGGGTTTCCGTTAATGCTGCTAGTTTTGATACAAGGATAACGAATGTTTAGCTGAGTTATATACTTTCTAGTAAATAATTCTTGGAGAAATCGTGAAATAAAAGAGGGGAAAGAAACGTGTTTTAGTTTTAGAAAAAAAACGATCAAAAATACGCTGCTGTTTAGTCGGATAGCTTTATTCTAGCAAATAAAGAAAACGCGTTTCCCCGGAGATAAGATACTTTTAAAACTACATACACTTGTTCCTCTTTTACGGCAAAAGATTTAAAACACAAAGAGGAGCAAAGCGCGATACTCTCGGAAGTAAACAAGTAGAAAATTTTAATACTAACGCAGCGCATAAATCAAATGCAATAATGTTCCCTCGGCAAAGTACACCCAAGATTCCATTCACGTTCCAGCCACGTGAATTGGTTATATTTCTATATTAAACCGTAGATAAATGGCTGCTGAGA
Organism: Ormyrus nitidulus; assembly: GCA_900474335.1. Lineage (NCBI taxonomy): Eukaryota > Metazoa > Arthropoda > Insecta > Hymenoptera > Ormyridae > Ormyrus > Ormyrus nitidulus. The sequence goes on from UCOL01004552.1 coordinate 10,685, forward strand.
CTATTTTGCCGAAGCATACACGTCTCCCGGTTCGTCGTCCTTCGGCCGCTCCGGCCGTCTTCGTGAGTCGAATGAAATGAAGTGAATTTTCGCCGGTCGACTTTCCACCTTTCCGACTCCCTGTGTAAAAGCGCAGGCTCGGGCGGCGTAATTACCGCTCTCTTCTCTCTCTCTCTCTCTCTCGGATCGCGCTGCTTTTTCATCATCTCTTTCGGGGCTCTCTCTCCGTCTCCTTGGGGAGAGGAGGCGAAACTGCCTGCGCACGCGAATTTATATGAGACAAGAGCGTGAAAAATGGAAGCTAAGCCCGCCGAACGCGTGTTCGGCTATTGATTAATTTTCGGTTAATGAACTTCATTTCGGGGACGCTTGTTCTGTCTTTCGGTAAGATCGTCGGTGGGGAATTGGAAACATTTTAGCGCTTGATGAAATTTTCTCGTTTAACGTCTGCTTGGAGTGGTTGCCACTAAATTTTTATATGTTATACTGATTTTTTATTGAAAAATTTTCTTTCGCAAATTGAACGAAGAAATAATAGTCGCGCTGTGCCAATAATAAGAAAAACAATCAAATTATTTTGAAAATTGAAGCAAGAATTCTATTAGAGCGAAGTATTTCGTTGTTGAAATAAAAGTTCAATAAAAGTCTATATATTTTACTGTTTGAATAAAAAGACGAGGATCGAGTTGAAGTTGTTATATCTGATTGATTTTTCTCTCAATCAACCTCTATCATTTCTTTCTGTTAAGTAAATTATTAAAGTTTAATATTGCGCAGAGAGGATTTCCCAGGAAGCGAATTGATTGCCAATGAAAATTAAAAAAAAAAAGAAGAACCGAGCACATTCAGTATTTTAATAGATCGCCGTTGCTCCAATTATTTTCCCCCAGGATCACTCTTACCGGTCGATCAAAGCTCCTAAAAATTATTCATAGACGCGATCCTCGACCTCATAAAAAGGGATATATACTCGAACGCGGCGAACATTCCCGCGGCGTGGCATCCGCTCGATTGCATCGCGTCTTAATATTCATTCCGATTCCCGAGGGAGGCTGCTTCGGGGCCTGCCGCGCAGCGCTGCTGCGTACATTCAATTACACAGCCGGGCAACGAAGTGGGTCACTCCTCGCATCGCGATTCACGGGCCGATAAAAATCATAATTCAAGGCGCCGCCGGAAGAAATTGAATATCCCCCCGCGACTCGATTCCGCCTCCCCTCTCCCCGATCAATCTTGCATACGCGGGGCTTTTCCAAGTCCCATTCAGCGCGCTCAGCGATGAAATACACTTCCAGTCGGACGCGTTCCTCTCCCGGCCCGCCGGGCAAAGACGCGCGGAGGATAATGCGATGCGCTGACGTCGGCTGGCTGCCGATCGGCTGAGGGATTCTCTATTAAATCTGGACGCGAGAGAGAGAGAGGGAGTTGAAAACGCGGATATGCGGGAGGGAGGAATGCGTGTGTGCGCGATTTCTTGCCCCTCGGCGCGGGATGTGCACTCTGCCTTTTGTCTCTCTCTTTTGTGCGAGCCTGCCGTTTCTTCTCGCCGTTCTTACTCGGGCTGGTTGAATGCCGCGGGTTTTCATTTGTTTTTTTCTCATATGTCGCTGCAGCTTTCGAGCGGGCAGACGGGAGAATGAAGGAAAGATCCTTCCGGCTTAATAATGGGTAAATATGATTTAATGAATCTGTTCGGAATGGATCTTGGGTTTTAAACGTTTGCAGATCGATTGATTTGTTTGAATAAAAATGTAAAATTTTTACGACAAAGTTGCTTTAATATGTATTCAAGTATTGATAAAATAATTCGATTGAAAATTTCATTGATTTAATGCAACAAAGTTTAAAATTTAAATTATTTGATTATTAAAATCAAATTATTATTATAATTATATTATTGAAAAATTAAATTAGCATTCTTAGTAGCATTATGTGATACAATCTAATTTTGCGCAGAGGTTAGTCGCCCCCAAATAAAGTAAACTAAAATAAGATAAAAATTGCACGTCTATATGGTATATGTAGTGTATGTATTGTATTGTATTAGCGAGCGAGCGTATTTATACAATTTTCTCCTCACCTCGAATACATCACAGTATAGACCTAAAATATTGTCCATCATCAATTTACCGAATTACAAGATTTTAGGTCCTTCGAATACACCACTTTTTCTTTACGTTTGCAACTGCTGACGTTTACGCCATTATCGTCGCAGTTAATCAGTCGAAACGTTTTGTCGAAGCATAAAGAAACCTCCATCAAATACTGTTTATGACTTTCCTGAAAGAATGGAATACGATTAATTCCAGATCACCTCATGTAAATACCTACAAAACGATAAGAGTCAACCTTATTTTTAGCGCAATTAATAAAAGTGTGGACACCCAGAGTCCCGTGAATTGTCTTGATCATATCATTGACATCGTATTCGTGGCCAGGAACAATGCCCCGACTCCTCAATATGTCGCCGACGTTGTACATGTCCAGCAGTTCCAGAGCCTTCAGAAAGTATTTCTGGGCGCTGTTTGTGCTCTCGAGATCCAGGGCGCAGGTTCCGTGCTTCTCCCACTCGTGCTCCCAAAAGCCATCGTTCTTCCCGTTCGCCTTGTAAGTGCGCCACTTGTCACTCATCACAGCCCTCAGTTGCGGATTCATTAGGCCCGTGGTGTACTTGTACTGCACTCTGCAGAACGACGGGTGGGGTCCTTTTTTGTTAGAGGGCCACAAGCCGTGCAACGTCCACCTGTCCGATGAATTTGGCAGGGAGCAGGAAGTGCAGCTAGTCGTTTCTTCGTTCCATTGGCCGTTTAACTTCCAGCAGCTTGTTTGGGGCCACATTTGAGCTAACGTGAACATCTTAAAGTTTTCAAAGGGGAGACTGATTTCTACTTCGTTGCTGTTCGAATTATTAGGAATTAATTTATTTTTATAATATTCAGTGTGATTTGGTTTACGGTTTCGAGAGTAATATTACCTGTCAAATCCTTGATCTGCAGCGGAAAAGGCTAAAAAAGCAGCGAAAATCACTAGAACGTACTTCATTGCTCCCTGCGTTATTAATTGACGGAAACAAGTATGAAATCAAGTTGCTCAAAATAAAAATTATTGACAGGCTAAAATTATCTATCGTCAACGCTGGCTTTACATCCTGGCGATAACTTTTAAATTTGTATTTCGTGACCTGTAAAATCGGTTTTCACGCGCCGCGCACATTTTTAAACTAAACATTTCTACCCAACTGAATAAAAACCTTTTCCTTTTTTTTTTTTTTTTGAAGCATTTATTCTAACCCATCATTTGAGCTTTCAGTTTAATTCAACTAGCACCATCCAAGCGCGCTGCGCGCGCGCTAAACGTATTTTTTATATTAGCAAGATAGTTTTAATAGTAAACGACATTATTTCTATCATGCATATCTCTGAAAATATTCTTGTGTTAAATTTAAGTTTCTTTGAAATTAGATATGTAAGGAACGGCCAGGGTGGGACTTCAAAAATGACGTAGTCCTCCTTTATAATTTTAGAATATATATATTGATATTTATTTAATTTTCGGCGATGTTACATGCGCTGCTCCTAAGCAGCGACTAAGCTGCTCGTCGACGCTCGCGTTC
>UCOL01004553.1:0-14289 GCA_900474335.1 Ormyrus nitidulus
GCTGTATAGTTTTTCACATTATGAAACTTATTAGGTCCAAAGATATTAACGTTTAATTTTTTGAATGGCTATATCTTAGTGAATAATCGGTCTTTTTCAATGATCGAGCACTTATTTTTTTCGTCTTTAACTAAATTTTCAAAATTAAATAGAATTTTTAAAATTCATGTTCTAATTTTTATTTTAAATTATATACGATTTTAAATTATATATGGTATTGCAATTATATATGTAACAGCACAGTCATATTAGTATTATTATTATGATTTTATTATGACTGTTCACATTAGTTTCAATAGACATAGAAAAATAAAATAATAATACAAAAATAAATAATTAATTAAATACATAATATTTTGAAATTATGTTGTTGAAATCGATTGTTTTTAATGAATCTCGGAGATAATATTGGAACGATATATTAGTTAGTAGGAAGCTAAGTGCCAATGAATTGGAAGCGGTTTTTGCTTTTATTTATTTACTTATTCAGTTCAAACTTATTGAAAATAAGTTTTTTATTTTTAAAAACATAAAACTTTTTAGTTTCTATTTATACAATAAAAACTACACAAAATAATTCAAAAATAAATATTCAAATTCAAAAATAGATAATAGAATTTTGTCTCTTGATATTTATGTAAAATTTATACACAATTGAGATAATATTTCTATCCTTCTCTATGAAGTACTCATTCCTTAAGCTGACCACATTGTGAAAATTCACGTTCACGAATGAAATATCGAAATTTGTTAACTCGGCAGCAGTTGCTGTCTGCGGAAAGTGCATTTTGCTCACTGGGACTCCAGAGTAAGCCGAGGAAAAACGATGGTAGGCAAGAAAATGCGAATGAGAATATTACGAGTAGAAATGTGGGGTAGAAACACTAAATTGAAAAATAAAATGAACGTTTAGAGTTTACGTAAATACAAAATAATGATACGAAATTGAGCATTTACCTGCATTTTTTGTTAGCGTAGGCCCAGATAAATTAAAAACAAAAATTTTAAATCCTGGATTTTTTATTGCAAAGAAGATAAAGAAATTATGATTCTAAACTGTTCACAGTCTTTATAATTTGTAAAATTTACGTTTGAAAATAAATGCTGAAATGGAAAAAAAATTTTTTTGTTAGTGTCCACGTTGAAAAATCTGTATTTATCAGTATTTGTAGAACATATATATAAAATTTTATTTTCTGTGAAATCTCAAAGCACCAAAGCAGATTTTATTGAATGCGTATGATATGATTGAACAATCAAACAAGACATTCAATAACAAAGTTCGAAAGCGAATCCAGGATCAAAACAAAGCAATATTCCGATAAGTCAGAGAAATATGTGAAACGGTGAAATCAATTATTTCGAAATTCGATTTTCCGTTTTTTTCACTCTGGCACTGCATAATAGTGCAAAGCTATAGCTTATTCACAATCCTTTGTCGACAGTGGCCAATCGTTGAATATTTTTACTAAATTCAAATAAACAAGAAATATTTTATCCATTTTTGAAAATGCAACAGTATTGCAAATAAATTTGCATAAAACAAATATGAATTGGAATAATGAGAAGGAAAGTACAATTGCAAAATTTTTCAAACCCTATTCATATTCGAAAATATTGGATTATTCAAATTTAGTATTGTATTTTTTGTGATAGATTTTATATTTGTTTATTGTTATTTAATGATAAAATTAAAATTACTATTTTTAAAATTAATGTGAGGTAGAATTTATGAGTGAAGTTAATTAAATTTAGTTTATCGTAAATGAAGCAGAGCGTAATTACTTAATTTCTAAAATTAAGTGATGAAAAGTAAGCAAACTAGATGAATTCATTTCCAAATTATGAATCCAAAATTACTGGATATAATATAAAAGTAAAACAATCGTCAGTGAATTGCAATTAAAATAAATAGAGATTTTTGTTACTTACCCCGCACAAATTAATGGAAACTGTTTAAAGTAGGTAAATGAGAAAGTAGTAGCTAATAACTTAAATTTCAGGTAAAATGATTTTGATCTACATCTAAAAGTTAGAGAATACAGTATCAAAGGATCTACTTTTTTTTACGATTACTTTTTAGAATACTTTTCTCATTTGCGGCAGTCTTTGCCGCTTTATCTGCACATTCATTTTCCGTAGAACCAATCATTGCTGATGCCCAAAAGGATTTGTTTTACGCGTTTCCCACCAATACCTCTTTTCGGGAGCAGCCTACTCGAGCAATAATTAAGACAAAAGCATTCCAGCACAATCATTCACACTAGGGGCGGATGCAGTAATCGTCAGAGTCGGCGTCTTCCTCGAAGAACATTCAAATTCGTTAGCACTGCACTCGAGCGCTAATCGCTTCGCTCTCCGACGATGTGATAATCGTCAAAGCGAACTTGCACTGTTCCTGTGGGCTTGCACGAGCGCATCACATTATAACCGTAGAAGAACGGACGAGCCACCGACAAGAGAGAGAGAGAGAGAGAAAGGGCTATTCCGATTAATGCAAGGGGACAGAGCCCGAGAGAGCGAGAGAGTAAAACCACGAGAGAGAGACGGCGCCCGAAGGATGGAGGGAGAGAAGCTATGCAAAATCGCCTGCGGGAACGGCTGTAGGGTTCCCCGTCCTGGCATAATCAATGGGTTCGCATAATAGTAATTACCTGACGCTTGCCAAACACTCGCGGACCATAAATTCCCCAGCTGCAGATTGCAGCGGCGGCCTTAACAATGGCCCGGGCGTAAACAGCGGATTTATTAAATGGATTATTTGTTTGTCGTCATTAAAGCCGCTCCCGCGCGCCGTCTGCCACGCGTGCATCACCACTGGCTGTCCAGCTGCTACTGTGCTGCCCTCCCTACCCGCGCCGCTCCTCACGACGATTACCATCAATCACTCGCGAAGCGCTGATCCCGGGGTTAATATTAGATGGCCGCGGCTAAATTCAGAATTCCGAGAATCCTTAAAATGCCGTTTGATAGGCTCGAGCGCGAGATGGCCTTTATGCTCCGTTGTTTACTGGTCTGCTCGGATTCCGATCGTTACGCCGTAATTAGAGCCGGCGTCGCTGCCACCGCTCTCGGTTTCGCTTTTTCAGTTGTCGCGAATTCGGCAGCCGAGGCAAGTTTTATGATCGCGCATTTACATGCGGATTGAGCGGGCTGCAACGCCGCGGCCGCCCCCGGCTCTTTATGGAAATGTGTCACTGCTAAATTCTTGAAATAACTTGCTTGTTATTACGAAATAAGAGGAGAAAATAATTGCGGCGAATTTGCACAAAAAAGCCGTTACTTAACTGAGCAAATGGGCTATGTTAACCACAGTATTGCGGGAATTAAAATTACTAATTTATATAGTGCCGTGGTCGATGTTCATTTGTTTGTCGCAACCTGCTCGACCTTTGAGGAATTTGGTGGAATAAAATTTCGACTAAAAAGTTTTCTTTTTTTATTCCGAAGAATAATATTTTAATTTTAATTTTTATTCTTTTAATGTGTAAAGACAGAATGTAAGGGCATTCTGTATAATTATATTTTTTTAAATTATGTTCAAAAGAGGAAAGCACTTTCAGCATGATAATATTGTTTGTGGGAAACAACGTTGATAAAATGTTATTAAAATATTTCATACAGTGTAAATAACTGTATTTTATTTATAATATAATATACATTCCAGTTTCCTCAAAGAGCATATAATATACATACGTTTTCCAACAGTTTTAATCTTTTGACTTCTAAGGTACAATTCCGCTTCAGTTTATTACGATACTCTTTAGAAAGATTTAATTTAACTTTCAAATTTTCCTCTACTTCTCGCAGTCAAAAAGTTGATTTTACAAAAGATATTAAATTTCGAACAACTTCAAAAAGTTCTTGCTTTTGGCAAATATTTATCTTCTTTCTATATTTAATATTGAAACGAATAAGCTACCGGAGATTTAAAGTGGCTGCGCTGGATTCCCAAAAAAATATAGTATTCCATTTCGGTCCGGACAAAAAAGAAGAACAAGGACAGTCTAAAGTCAAATAGATCCCGAGCTTACTTTGCGTCTTTCTAGTGCCCCTTCGAGCGACAAACTGAACCCGGCGTCCATTGAAATTTACCGTCGAAAGATTAAACCTAATTTACGTACGGTAAAGTGATCAATATTTCAGTCAGTTTACAAGCTTCTGCAAGTAACGAAAAGTCATTGGGCTGTAGTTTAAAGCTTTGTGTATCTTTCTTGTTAGTAACAATTTCATCTCTTAGGATTATTAGCGCCCTCGAATGGGATGTGTGTACAAGGAGATTGATTGATTAAAATCAGCAGCTTTCACTGATGTAGAATGTTAATTTACAATTTAAATGACTAAAGGTAACTAAAAGTACATATTTCCCATTACATTTGAACTTTTGCTCCTTTAACATTATCGGATGTGTTAAACATAAATTTTAAATTTTACCTTTTTATCAATCGATAACAAAATGACCAAGCATTAGATACATAGGGCGTTAATCTATCTTAATCAATTACGTATTCCAGATAACAGATAAATGATTAATAAAGAATTGACTAATGTCTCTCCATATATCCTGCCTACAAGCCTTTATAATTCTCCTCGTTTAATAAACGATATCGAGGTTTTGATACACATCAGCGGAAATGATTTATTGTTTCCTATTGAATTATTGTTTTCTATAACAATAATAGTAACCGATATTTTTTTCTATTTTTTATATATTGAATATAATTCGCAAATATATTTCAAAATTATACAATAAATAATTTCAGAATTATTTTCGTGCAAAACTTAATATTCTGTGGAAATTTTTATAAAATTAAAACATTCTTTTCTGATTAATATTCTAGAGGAATATATTTTTAAAATAAAATCCTTGGACGTGAATGTTTATTTACAATAATATTTGGCTAATAAGGCGCGCATCGCACGCCGATCTTCTGCATTCGTTATTAAATTCCTTTTTTTTCCACAAAAGACGTATATAATTTGATGAACTTGAGCAATTTCGATATTCTCGGCTCGAGATCGATGATATCGTGTGGCATTTTTATATGATATTTATGTATTAATAAAGAGAAAGGTACTTAAACACAGTTTCATAGAATATCGGCAGCGCTATTTAATTAACGTGCGTATAGAAATTTGTTAATAATGAATTTTCGATAAGCTTTGATATTTTAATCGGAAACGACATTTCCAAGAAGCTTCATTTGATATAATACCTATTGTTTCATAGTTGGTTTGAATAAATAAAGTCTCTCAATTCAATTACGTTTCATCGTGTACTGCAATCTAAATCTAATACAACAAAAATATTAAAATTCATTTGTCTTTATCAAAAGTTTCTACGAAAATTTCCTTAGCCCTGCGGAGTGAGGCCATTGTTGTCAGCATTATTACCCATGCAGAGGCCGAAAGAAAAAAATTACGTCAAAGCTCCCGAAAAAAAGTGGGCGAAAATAAACCGAATAAAACGTCGGTATATTAAAAAAAAAAAGAATTTCATGCCGGGGCGGGCGCCGCTATGAAAAAAATATGTAAAACAGCTCCTGAAACTCGTTCGGCTATAACCGTCTCTCTTTGCCGCTTGCGTTCGATACAACGCCGGCCAATTGTTTACCCTCGCCTCTGCTCGCGGCATCAAAGGCCGCGACTGTATAGATATTTGCGAGGGAGCGAAACCGGTTAAAATATATAACCTATTGGCACACACACGTGTCTGTATGTACACGTGGAGCGATCGCGCAAACGTAAGCTCTTGTGCCAGCGGCGGCGGCGGCAGCAGCAGCCAATGTAACAGAATAAGAGGTAGGAGAGAGAGAGAGAGAGAAGGTGAGAAGGTTGACCGCTCGTTGCCCAGAATATAAATTGTCCCAAGTCGGGAGGGAGAGGTTATTCCGGCCACGTATATTGGGGGGACACTCGAGAGTGGACCCCTACGGCGGCAGGTGCGCTTTGCCGAGTTTTTGACGTGTCTGCCGCTCCTATAAGCCGAGCTTTCCGAGATTTTTCCGAAACGTACTCGAACGTACCGCAGATGCAAGAGCCCATCCGGAAAGACAGGAAGGGGCAGTGGCGCCGAGTTGATTTTTCACTTTGGCTAAAAGCCCGTCTGCGTGCGTCTTTTCTATCGCGCCTTTTTTCACGCCCCCACTCCCCCTCGCCCTCGCGCTCGCTCGAACGCGTGCCGATTTCGCGCCTCCCCCGATGAAAAACGTGTGTACACGTTCGAGCTCGAGGGAATTCGTTTTGATTTTGACGGTTCCTTCCTTTTCTTTCGAGCGCGTATACGTGTTTGTACACGGACGGATGGAAAGAGGGCCGGGGGGAGGGGTAGGGGTGGGTGAGTTTCAATCGAATTGAGAGGTGAATCGATTTGTTTGCCAGTAGCTGAAGCTCTGGATCGCTGCCAGTAATTATCGATTTATTCGTCGATGTGAGCAAAAATATTATCGGGAATTCGTAGCGGTTGCGTCGTGCCGACGGGGCAAAGTATATACAGGCGCACCGACGGAGTATCGAGCTAAACTTGTTTTATGGGTGTGGTTTAGCGACCCAATTTTTTAATTTAAAGCTTTGAAGGTTAAGGGTTAATGCTTATTACTTCCTGCCGATTGTGTTTCGGTTATAATCTTTAAATTTATCATGCTCGACTTGCTGGGAAAATGAAAACATCAGAAGCTCAACTGGAGAGATAATAAACTAGAAAGAAAAATGAAAAATAAATGTAAATTGCACGTTTAAAAATTTATTATGAATAAATAAAGTACCTTGTAAATGTAGCCATAAGACGTGTAAATAAATACACTTTAAAAACGAAATAAAAATCACGCTGACAAAGATTTACTGCAGTCTCCTGTAATTTTTCATGGAAGAAATGATAAGTCAGCAAGATGGAGAACATTTGAAATAAATCAAACGTCGACGAAGTACAAGATTTAAGAATTTTCTGAAGTATCTAAGAATTTAATTTAATTTATCACGAAGCAGTTGCTGCTTTCGAGTCAAGCGTGATAAGCAATTTTGATAAAAATCAATGTTAGTTTTATCAGTTGTTATTACCAACAGCGTCATTTTTCTGTTTAACAGTTCCAAGAGACATAAAATGCTCTGTATAGTTTACTCTTTCTAAGTCCATTTCATACGAACATATTAATTATTTAATGTTTGTTGTTGATAGCTTTTAAATACGCTGAAGTAATATGAGATGTTTATGTATACGTTTACTCTCCAGGATTAGATTAAAGTAACAAAACTAACAGGGGCATATCAGAAGGTAAACTATGATAATCTTCATATACGCATACAAATTTTACCTAATTTTTAAATCATTAATTTACGGGAGAGTATTCCGTGTTTTGCTAAAATTATTTTAGAGATTATTAATTAGAAATTGCAAAAGAGATCAAAACACAATGTTATGTCTGGGGTACAGCCTGATCGCATACTTATCATTACTACTTAAAGACTCCGAGCTTTGTTTTAAGTAAAAAAAAAAACTAAAGTAAAGCACAATGTTACGTTTGAGAAACAGCCTGAACACATACCCACCACGACTACTTGGACTCCGCGCGTTAAACTTGTAAGTACCGACAAAAAAGTAATCGCAGGTAATAACTAGAAAATTGCAACTATACGCGGCACCCGATGTGAAAACTTGAAAATTTGCTTTTTCTCGGCCACGGCGCTATTCGCAGCGGAGATCAGCCCGGCGAAGGCTTACGAGGGGTAAGAGTTAACCGCAAAACTCGGCACGCAAATACACGCGGTAACACAATTAAACGTATATAACGCGGCTCGGTAGCCATTCAAAATGAAGCAGATTTTCATCCGTGTACATTAAACGAACACGTTTGGAAGATTTAAGCGCTCCCTCGTTTAAAGCTCGGCCCACGTTATATACGCCCTACAAACCTACCTATATACGGGCTGGCGCGCCCCACACCTACGTGTTTAAACACACATATATATATATACAAATGCTATATACATATATATACGACGGGGGGTCGACACGCGGTTATAACTCGACGCGGTAGTCCCGCGACGTTAGGGCATTGGATAGAGAGAGATAGGAAGCGCACGGGAATCCCCAAAGTTATTGGGGAGCGGGAAATGGGCCAACGATTTTGCCCTTTGATCGCGGCTGCCGCCGCCGCCGCGCGCAACTTATCGTCCAAACGGGGATTCCATCAAGTGATTCCGATCGCCGAGCCGCGGATTGACTTATCGAGATTACCGTCTGGCTCCTCTCCTCGACTCCGCAGCCAGATCTACTCTGTTTTCTATGGGAGCGCTGCTGCGTCCTTTTAAATGTCCGTCCGATCGCCGCCTTCCATTAATGCACTTCAACCCTCTGCGCCGCGGAGATTGAATTCCAGGTATGCGAGAGAATCATTTGTCAATAGTTTATCTGGCGCTCGAGCAGAATGGATTTTCTTTGTTTTAACTGCTTATCTTTTAATTATGTACTGAGAAACATGTTTAAACAACCCTGGTAGAAATAAAAGCAGTCCTGCTGGCTAATTATTAGATTTATATTTTCTAATTTCTGATGGCTAAGCACCCGTTAGTGAGCAGTACGGTAGTGTTGAAGGTTAAACTTACTCTCTGTAGGTAAAATTAACCTCGTAAAAACTATTTTTTTAAATAATAAAAACTTATTTATTAATATGTGAATTAATTTAAATTTATTTATTAATTTATTCATTTATTTATTTCTCAATTCCTTCCTCCATTTATTAATTTATTTAAAATTGGTCACTAAATAGAAAGCAGTCATCTTCTGCTTCAAAAGCGAGACGAACATATACAATTATTAGCTAGCGAATAGCCAAAAATAAACTAGAAATCGCATTTCTGGCTATTCATTAGATAAAAACTGCTTAAGATTTCTAGCAAGAGATTTTACTGTGAATTTAAATTAAGCTATTATCTTAATATAAACTTTTAATGTTAGGGCATTAGTGTTTGATAGCAACTGGTGATTCGGAATACAATTTCTTCTTTCTCTTTTTTTCCAACACGCGATTATAATCTTTCTATTTTTGTTTTCTGTCGGTACTTGAATTTGCGATTTAAAAGCTAAAAATAGGATTTATTCAATCAGGCTTATTTATTCAGCTTTTTTTTAAAGTGGTAGTATTTTACGGGAAGCTAGCATTTAAAGAAACACAGCGGTAGCACTTTTTATTTCGGAGATAAAACAATCATTAAACCATTTAATCGGTTGTTAAAAATTTTTTTCATCAATTTTTTCATGCGAAATAATCGCATTTTACGCATTACGGATTCATTTTTTATTTAAACGCACTTTCGAACAATTTTTTTCAATATTGAGCTTGTAAATCACGAGTTTATATGATCACGTAATGCATGCATTTCACAAAACAAAATAATTCGGAATATCCGTAATACTATCAAACAAATGTCGGCATGATAAATCTCAGAAGTTCCACTAAGAAATACATAATGCCAGTATAATCATTCGAAAAAATTGAAACACCCTGGCAAAAATCCAAGTAGCGTCCTCCCAAAAGCAGTACATTATGCGATCTCCGACCCTCCAACTCTCCAAAAATAAGAAAAAAAGACTTCGGCCCCGGCAGTCACAAATCCCGTCGTTTCCCTTAATCGGCAAAAATAATATCCAGCCAGCACAACGACTTTACAATCAGCGCCTAAAAAGAGAAGGCGAGGCACTCGGCTCTTTTTTCCGCGCGAGCGCTGATATTTTTCTGATTGCAACGCGGCGCAGACGCTGGACGCGAAGGTAACGAACCGTCGAGCAAAATAAAGCGTGCGAGACCGTAGCTTCTCGATGCCTATATATACCCGTGCAGTTCGCAAACAGCGCTAAATGTGCAATGGCAAACGAGCCTTGCGAAAGAGAGAGAGAGAGAGAGGGAGAGAGAGAGAGGGAGCCGGGCGCGTTTTTCAAATTTATTCAAGCAATTGGCGTGAAAAACGCCCTTAAAGCGTTGCCGAGCGTATTTCACTGTGTTCAATAAAAATTCACGGTACTTTGTCTTTCCGGCCTGCGCGCGAAAATACACTCGAAATGCGAGAGCGCGCGCGTTGACTGTTGTTGCGCGCCGCGAAAAATTCACCTGTGCTCCACACGCGCGCACAGGCCTTTCTCCGCGTCTCCGGCGCCCGCGCGCGTATATGAAACCTCCGCCCATTATTATTCGAGGCGCTCTGTGTTTTTTAACGGGAAATAGCGCTATCGTTTCGGCGAATTCGAATTTTAAATTACTGCGCCGGGGGAGAGGAGTATCGCGCGCGCGCGCGCCGCTCGGCCGCGTCGAGCTTTCGAGGGGCTGTCAATGACTGTTGCTCGATGCGCCGGGTTTCCCGTGAAATGTCATTGTGCGCTCTTTTCTTTGCCTGTGGGGGGGTTTTTTTTTTACCGGTTCGCGTTTTTTAACGCTGTTATTTAGCGGTCGGGAAAAATTATCGGTGTATTTTTTATACAGTATTACGGGCGGATGTATACTTCCGGATGACGGGGGTAATATTTTTCTATGATATTTGAGTTATGAACTAGCATTTGCATTGGAGGAGGAAGTTTGTATATGATGACATCCTCATTCCAGATTTCTCTCGAAGCTGAATATTGATGAAAAATTATAAATCTACTGTAATATTCTATTTTGATATTCTGATTTACTTGGCCCGGACACTGGCAATTAAGGAAAAAGAACCGGAAAATGCGTGCGTCAGTTTCGCGAGCGTCAAATTTGTTCCTTCTGGGTTACGGATACCGTGGCAGCGAGATAAGACAAAAACTTTAAATTGATTCAGCGCATTTCAGCTCTGGCTTCCGCAATGTCAGCGATGCTACGATACGAAGCAAGAGGAGAAAGAAAGGAGAGGATGAGTAAAAAGGTGCCGGCGGGTGGGAAGGGTGCGGGGGAAGGGCGGAAAAAGATAAGGGCGAAGTGGGGGGTGGAATAAGAGTTTTCCACGAAAAATACTTATGGCTATTATGATGCAGGAGACGGTTATCGCGGAGAGGCGATTAGACGCTCGTGCCAACGCGGTCATCCCCCAAGCCATTCTATCGCTTTCTCTTTTCCTTTTTCCCGGCCTTACTTTTCGCCTTTCTCCACTTATCTTTCCGCTTCTTCCTTTTTTCTGCCGCTCATTGCCTTTCTCTCTGATTTCTCGATACACAGCAGCAGCTGCCTATGCTTTTATATTTCAGAACCCGCTATTGAACGAGCCCTCACTTTTTGTAATACTTTAATAGGTTTCGCGGTGAATATTTTAAGCGCCGTTATGCTTTTATTTTAGCTTCCAGATAGTTAAGTGAAAAAATCAAGTACCTCGTAGTTATAAAACTGGCTTTGTTAGAGCGAAGTGTTTTTATCGCTTCAGTAAAGCGAAGGTAATCAAATGCCGCGAAAAATATCAGTTTCAAGTGCGAAAATTGCGAAAAATCTATTTGCAACGAGGATTTTGCAAAAACAATCTAGACTTGTTTATTTTTTTTCTTCAATCGCACTTTAAAAAGGCCTACTCCTGAACTTGATCTAAAAATTTTTTTTAACCCCACCCCCGCCGTATATTTCCACCCTCGCGAAAAGTGCCGGGTCTCAAGCTCCAGTACCTCAACGATTCTACGAGTGTATCGTTTTTTTTTTTTTTATCTCCGTCTACCTAAAGCCGTGCCCTCCACGTTTGGCCCCTTCTCCTAAAAGGCACGCGCCTGCATTCACCTCAAGTTAGCTGGCTGAATTCCAAAAGGCGGAAGAAGCAGCGGCAGCAGCGGCAAGTCGAAACACAAGTGGAGTCTTGCGTCCGTCTCGCACAAATAAGCCAGCCACATCGGCCGGTGTATATGACGCTGAAACTCTTCCCCGTTCTCGGTTATAAAGGTTCCTCGCTTTAAAATCGCGCCCTCGCCGAGAGGTTTATTAGTCTCGCGCTTACGCCGGGCCGAACAACAAACCGTGATTTGTGGGCGACTGCGCCGGCACAGAGCCCCTGCTTGCGCCTGTTTTCTTGCGATACCCGACCGATGCAGCGAGCGCTCGTGAATGCTTTATTTTCAATGAGTTTGTTATTTCGGGAAAGGGGAAAGGCGGCTGATCGATACGCTTTGCATTGATAAAAGAATTTGCTTGAATGCAGGCGGGAGAGCGAGAAGGGGAGTGAGAAATTAATGGGCTGTTTACGGGTCGCGCTGACTGGGGAAATTTTTCAAAACAAAGCAATTTATTGTATAAATCGCGGGCTATAAGGTGTGCCCGACCTGCCGATACTTTCTCGACCGAACGATGAATATTCCGAAGTTGCTGCCGCTGCGATGTTGCGCTGCTGCTCGCCTCTGACACATTATTACATTGGGAGTAGATAGATAGATATTCATTTATTTGTAACTTGAGTACAAAGACTTAAGTACAAAAAACAAATAATGATGTTAGTTGCAATTGTAATATTATTTTTAAACTATATATTATTAATTCCTAATTTAACAATTAATAATTATGAATTTTTGATTGAATTAGTAATTGCTTCTTTACAAATGCAAGTTGCCCATTTAAAATTTTGATATCTTGACTAATAAAGTTTTAATTAAAACTCTTCTTATTCTGAAATATTTTACCTCAGAAATGTTATTTACTCACTTTTCATAAATAAATTATTAATATTAATTACATTTAATATTATTATTAATTAAAAAGATTAGATAATACATATAATTTTATGTAAACTATTCATTTTTCTAAAATACTGACATGACTAAAATTAATTATCGAAATTATATTATTTTGGCAGCAATCATGTAAAAATGAGTCGAATACATGAAATTTCCCTATTTTTTGTTAACCATCCTGCGCGTATCTCATCGTATTGCACAGGGGAGTGAAAACTATAACCAATATTTGATTCAACTTTATTTTGATTAGTACGCAAAGAGAAAATTACGTAAAAATTTGTTTTGAGGATATTTTAAACAAAATCCACATAATATTCTGCCTTACTCGAAGGTTTGGACTTTGCAGCGTGTAAACAATTATTCGGTCAGTACACATCTAAGGCTCCAATAGTTACATCAAAAGCAATCAACGCTAACTTTACATTCCTGCATAAATATATAGAACGATAAATGCAAGAACTCAATTAAATTTATCTATGATCGTATTACGATATTGAAATGAGGTAAACTAATTTGTAGAACGGGAATTAATTTAGAACATTAATGATAAGTTGCGCATCGATTAGATCCACATTCCGATTTTGTATATAAGGAATTCAAATTAAAAAAGGAATTAAAAAATGCGAGAAAGCAATATCAATAATACACTGTTTATGTTTACTTTTTTTTTAGTAATCAATTCTCTGTTGTAAAAAAGTGATAGATACCGAAATGAAGCATTTCAAAACTACTTTTGATTGGTTGCTTTTGAGAAAAGCGCGAAAATTAAATTTTAATTTTTTAAATAAATAATAATATAGTTATTAAAATATAAGTTAATAAAGATACCAATAGATGTGCAGTAATTTTTACTTCCTAGCAGCAATCTATGCATTAGCATTATTTTCTTTTTACTGCAATTAAAACAATAGAAAGATCTAATTGGTTCTGTTATGGGCCGAGAATTAAATTAAAATAAAGACCAAGCAAGGAAGGAAAGGCAGAAAGTAGACGACTGGACTGGAACCGGGGACCACGCGGCTGCAAAGCCCGTGCTCTAACACTGAGCTAACGTCCACGATGCAGCTTCGGTGCATAAGAGCAGTCCTCGTATCTCCTTGCATCATGATCGTTTTTCGCGCCTCGTCTGTGGATGATGTCATCATCCATGACACCTTCCTCAGCCGACAGAAGTCGTCCTCGACTTCTTAGTCTTTCAATTCATACTCTTTGATACCGACTGTTAATTACTGCTCGGATCCGCGACGTATTATCCGTCATGCCGGACGCAGTCTATTGAATATTTAGTGCAAAGGCAGATTCATTCTGCAACTTTGACTTATAACTACTTTGAAACTTCGGAGGGTATAGTAGAATTCTTTTTATTATATGCGCCGAATTGCGCCTGGATAAGATCACTGGATGAAGCCCCAACCGACCAACCTCGCTTCAATCCACCGCTGTCACTATTACTGCTACGGGCCGCGAACTAATTTAATAAAGATTTGTTTTTCTCAAAATCAACTTTTTCAATCTTTCAAATGTTCCTTACAAGGCAATTTTCATTGGATCCATCTAAAACTATTGAAAAAAGGTTGGTTATTATGTTTATAAAAAAGTTACACAGGCTTTTGTCCTTCAAATAATTC
>UCOL01004554.1:0-14285 GCA_900474335.1 Ormyrus nitidulus
AAATATATATATATATATTACATTTGAATAATCTGATTCGTATCAGTCTTTAAATAATATATTTTTATAAGGAAATAATATTGTCTTTTCTATTAATGCATTATAAAATTTTTACTTTTAGAGGCATAATTTAAAATTGCCTAATCAATCGTATCATGTAGTTCTTAATTTTTACATGCAATTTTTTATTTTATTTGTTTATTCTAATAATTACTCTTGATTGGCAATCTTATTTTTATTTTAATTATAATTGAATCAACTGATTCGTATCAGTTTTTATATATATTTATATAAGAAAATAATAAAGTGTCTTTTGTATTCATGCATTACAAAATTTTTAAATTTAGTGACATAATTTCAGATTGCCTAATCAATCGTGTCATGCAGTTGTTATTACATGCAATTTAGTTAGTGTTTACATGCAATTTTTTATTTTAGTTCTTTATCCTAATTTCTACTCTAGATTGGCAAGCTCATTTTTTATTTTAATTATATTTGAGTAAACTGATTTGCATCAGTATTTAAATAATATATTTATATAAGAGAATAATAAAGTATCTTTTATATTCATGCATAACAAAATTTTTAAAGTTAGTAACATAATTTCAGATTGCCTAATCAATGGTGTCATGCAAAATATTAAAGTTTAAAAAAAAACTCAAATATCAGTTAAATAGACTTAAAATTTTAGCCAATCCGTAAAAACCTTTTTCATTTTCAAACTTACTTTAAATAATTCAATTCAACATTCCAGCTAAATTTGGAACAGACTACGGTGATGTGTCGTTTCGAAATAGTTACAGGGTAATGTCAGATAAAACGGATACATACTGTCGTTTCACACATGTGCATGGATGGACATTTTTTAAAAAGTAATTTTTTAGACTTCTTTAAAATTTTTTGTAAAATCCAAAAAAAACCTACAAAAACGCTTCAACTTTTCAAGCGAACGTTAAATAATACAATTCAATTTGTGTGCAAAGGTTGGATTCCATGGTATCGTCGTAAAGTAGTTACGCAGGAACAACATACCTAACGTATCCGAGAAAGCAACATCTCATTCCGCGACAGACCTTTCGAACCTTGCTTGGTCTCTTTTATTAGACAGCACAGAACGTTCGCGTTCTCCAACGCAACCTCGTAAACACTACAGCTCTGGCACTTGCTAAGTTCTTTTCATGTAACACGCGGTACCAAGTTTTGTACATTAATATTCGATAATTTTAATTGTAAATAGTAGCAGTACGTTTTTCGTAATAAATTATTTGCAGCGCTTTGCTTCCTATTACGGACCTCTCTCTAACCTCGTTTCATTCTCACTACAGTTCTAAAGAAATGCGAGAATGGGAGGCACCCGAATATTGGTGATCCCGACTAAGATTTCTCCACAGAGAAAAAACAGCAGCGAGTACAATAGCAAAACAAGCATGAAAAGTGCGCATGGTCACGAGTGAATTTTGTCGGGCGATAAATTCGGTTGCAAGAAGTTAAAATGGCCAAACGCAGCGATCACGGCCATCTTCGACACCATGGATGCTGCACTACAGAAGCAGGAACAGAATTCGTTCTCATCAATCCAGAAGCCGCTCAATCTATTCAGATAACCAGAACCAGACCCGGAACCAGCATGGCCTTTGCTCGTACCATGTTCGCTTCGGCTCGTCAGCCCAATCTTGCCGCCAAACCTGCAGCTTCAAAGCGACTGCATAAATAGGACTTGCAGGAGACGCCTAAGGCCGCAAATTCTTGGTAGACTGGTCTTCTTGGTTCAATGGTCTCTTTATTTTTTTATAAAATTTCAGGCTCCAAGTTGTCACAGGGCAAGCTCAGGTTGTCTACGATTAAGTAACTTCAATCAGCACCTTTGGTCAAAGCGGTCTCTCACTGGATTTGAAACTTCGTCGCACATTCTAATGGGCCTTCATTCTGGGTGACAGTAAGTGCACCATTCTAGGAGCGGATATCCTAGCGCACTTCGGCCTAATGCTTGACTTCAATCGTCGCCGTCTCGCAGATTCGATTACGCACTTCATCACTTAGGGCATGAGACATCCAGCCGCCCTGCATGAACTTATCGTTGTTTCGCCACAGTTTCTGGGTCAGAAAAGTTCGACAGTCAATTCAGACAGCTGTTGGAGGAGTTCAGACGCCTCTTCCAATTTAACAGCATACCAGGTACAGGCCTTCTTCGGCAGACCGTGTCACCTTATTAGGGAATAACTCACGGACCGCTCGCGCTCTGCAACGCAAGCTCGTAAACGCTACAGCTCTGGCGTTTAACTTTCGTTAAAAGATTTTAATTATATCCTTGCTGGTACGATGCCAGCAGTTCAGCAGTTTAGTCAGAGTAATCGAATGGAGAACTTTTCTATACTTCCACCAAAAGTCAATGAACTTTCTTCCTCGAGTAGAATAGAATCGTGTAAATATATGCCCTGTAAAAGTAAAAAAGAAATTAGTTTTATTGGTAAAATTTTAAAGAGAGGGTTGGAGGGATTAAAGGATATTAAAATTGTGAAAGGATGGATCAGAAGGACGTTTGTATAAACGAAATTAAAAGCCAATATTTGAATGAATATAATCTCAATAGCTTAAAAACTTAACTTGCGTTAAAAGATTTGAATTATTCCTATATCCTATATAATATATCCTTGCCGATACAATGCCAGCAGTTCAGCAGTTCAATTCAAGTAATCGAATGAAGAACTTTCCTCTACTACCACCAGTAATTAATGGACTTTCTTCCTCGAGTAGAACAGGATCGTGTAAGCAGATGAACTGTGAAAGTAAAAAAGGAATTAGTTTTATTGGTAAAATATGAAAGAGAAGGTTGGTATCAAGAATACATAATTGGAATAATTCTTTCCTGAAATCTGTCTTGCATCCATTGCTGGCTTTATGAATTTGTTGCCTCAATAGTGCTCGGCTGGAAAGGCTTCCTCGTAGACATCACGATCTAGAACGGAGCAAAATAACATTATTAAGAATTCAACAAAAGTGAGAACGACAAAGCATCGCTTTTGTAGTCATTCTCATGGCTGTTGGTGCTATCACATCATGCACCCGACTACATCATGCATGTTAAAACATCTAAGGCATACAAAAGAACAGAAAAAACAAAAAGCAAAAGCGAGCTCACAGCTGCACACTCACCTAGCAAGAAAACAGCTTCACGCCAACACAAAAGCTATTTCAGCAAGAACTCCGACTTTATCAACTTATTGCAGCAGCTGATGTTATCATTCGATCCATAACCTAGGATGGAACCAGAACAATTAATAAAAATTGTCAATAAGTGAGTGTCGAAAGATTAGCTTTAGTAGGCACTCTTATAGAGATGTTAGTAATTTAGAGATGTTAGTAATAGTTAGTATATAAGTTAGTAAAAGGCAGACAATAACAAAGAAGCCTTACATTTGAGGACTTACCTTAGCTTCATAAAAAGACTGTCATCTCCAGGCAGTTGCAGAACAGCTGCCAAATAACTCCTCGATAAATTCCGTGTCGTCGCATTCCATTGCGGATAGTAACGGAACAACAGCTGCACGTTGAATGTAGACGGTGGTGAGGCACATAACCTCTCGACGCCTATCATGACAGAGCCATACAAATGTAGCCAGGTCGCCACTCGGAGCACCAGGAACATAACACCACACTTTCCCCGATCACTGGAGCACAGTCTGCACACCCGACTACGCGTACCACGCCAGGAGTAGACGTCGCAGTCGCCGGCTAAGCGCGCGCGTCATCATGAAGTTGACAACTCAAGAGGTGTGCGCGGCAAGATGCGCAGAACACGAAAAACGTGTCCAGATCGACGAGCGCTTAAAGACAGTCTTTCCACCGGCTTCTAGACTTGCAATATTTAAAAAACTGTAAACAATAGACTGTTGTTTATTTTCATTAACTATTCTTCTGCTCTTTACAGTTTTTTATTAGGTTGTAATTTATTTTCTTTTCAATATTATTTTAAAAACACCCACTAATTCGAATCAGCTTGCGTTTTTTCTCCCTAGTCCATTATCTAAAAACCTTTGATTTATTAATAATTTCGTGTGAGTTGGAAATTATTTTTGTTCACGGGTCATTAATTTACAAATAGTTTTTTATTATCAATGAAAAAATTAACTCTTTATTACAACCTGTTTCAAGAATACACAGTTATAAATAAACACATACAAACAATGCTCAAAATGTAAAAATAATTTTTCAATCATTAACACATCTCGTCCAAATTTCTTAATAAATCTGTAATCTATCTTCCACTATAAAAATTAGATCTTATTTATTTTACTTACAAAATCATTATGTTAAATATTTTAAATATCTGACGAAAAGATTAATTATTCAACATTTATTCAGAGAATACTGTACATGTTTTTATTTATTACTTTAGAACCTTGAATAGGGATATTTTTTAATACATCCGAAAAGTGGATTAAAACCAAATTTTTTATAGAGTTAATTTTTTCTCAACAATAATTGACACTAACTAATTTCTTAAATTTAAAAGTTCTAACTAATAACAATAGCTAATTTATTAATTTTAAATTTAAAATGATTATATTAAAATTCGTTGCACTTTTTTTCTTCTTTTTGTGTATGCAATGTAACATTACAGCATACTTACTTTTTACTATAATCATTTTAAATTGAAATGGGCTCCTCCATCGCCCATTTCCATGAGACGCATCCAACTAATATCAAATTTTCGTCTCCCTGGTACTACCATTTGTCTATTTATAATTTCTTTTATTATTTTTAATATTTTTAAACCTTTTCATTGAAGCACATGCAATTTTTGCTTTTGAATAAACATGCAATTCTATATTTTATACTTTCTTACTTTGCTACATTATAATAGTATGCACATACATTTTATATTTTGTAATATCATGCAGTTCTATATTTTCTAATTTCTTTGCTTCATTATAATATCATGCAGTTCTATATTTTTTAATTTCCTTTCTTCATTGCAGTATATATGCATATATATTTTATATTTTGTGATATCATGCAATTGTTTACATATATTTTTTTCAATTTTTATAATATATTATATTGAATTGTTACTTATCTTTTTTATTTTTATTTTAATTATTTGCGTGAACTTTCATGTGTCTTGCTAAACCACTAGTGCTGCTGCACAATTTGGAGCAGATTCTGCACATAAATTCTGTCTGGCAATTTTTCTTATGTTTTCGCAGTCCTGCCTTCGAATACATCTTCTTGCAACTACTGCATTCCTCCGTTTTTTGGTGAACAATATTTTTATGTTCTTGTAAACGACGTACCATCTTCTTACAAATATCACATTTATTTTTTACTCTATCATTACTTAAATGCGTTTGTTCGTGTCGTTTTAAATTAAATGCTCTTGTGAATTCTTGTAAGCACACAGAACATTTGTAAACTTCCTTGTGTACCATTTGTTGATGTAACTCAAGTTTATGCTTTGTTAAAAATAGCTCTTCACATTCATCTTTTCCACATTGAAATACTTTTCTTTTTGTACTTTTGTGAACTGTGATAATGCATTTGTTTTGCTCAACGTCTGTTTTATTGGATTCATCACAGTTGCACGTTTTAGGTTGGTAGCTGCTGTTCCACTTTTCACATCCAAAATTGATTGCTTCAGCAAGATTTCGACCAGTATTAACTACGGCATGGTATACGCCAGTACGAATGAAAAACATATCTCCAGGTCGTTGGACTACAATGGAATAAGGAATTTTCCATTTTCTTAATAATTTCGGCGTTGTTAAATACAGTTTATGCTTTAAAATTTGATCACAAACTGGCTTGCTAGACTTCTGCGAATTCAAATAATCTGCAAAGTTTTTCTCCAGTTCAGCCTGCCAATGATAATCAATAATAAGCCATATCTTTGGACTACCGCATTTTAAAATATTAAGGCTGCTTAATCCTCCATCTTCTTCATGAAGTACCGTATAACTTCCGCTTTCTCCAATGTAGTGCATTGATGTGTTGATTCCTGGCATTTTTTCAACGTTTCCATTCCTTGTCGTGCTGATGTAAGAATCAATATTTTCTAATAAACATCGTGATTCTTCTGGAGCTGTTTCCAAATCACGTAAATATGCTCTTCCATCATTAGCATTTTTAAATAAATCTTCCATCATGGCTACGCATAATTCCCAATCATCTTGAGTGTTCTCTACTGACTCTTCATTTAAAACTCTTTCCAAAAGCGTAGCATTTTCCTTATTGCTTAGCAATATCCTTTCATTATAATAGCTCCTGCTTTTATTTATTGGAGACATTCATAATTTACTGGTTGCTCAATCATCCCTTTTTTACGAGCCTCTGCATTCAACCTATAGCCATATCTTTCAATATCTATTTCAACAGGAGCGATAACTTCTCGAAACTACAATTAAATTAAAAAAAAATTTAATATACTCAATTACATAATTAAAATAATTGTTATATTTGAAAGTCCATTCTTCTATATTTACCATTAATACAGAATGCAATTCATATTTCGATGGTTGATTGCACATAATTTTAACTGCACTTTCGAAATTGCAACCTTTTATTTCAACAGTAATGTCATCAACACTTGGTCCTCTGATATATTCTGGCTCAATGTACTCGTACGCCCTACAATCATGCACTTATAAGTATTTATTTATATAAATATAAATAAAAAGATGGTCAATAAGTACAACATCAAAAATTTAGAAGAAAAAAATAACTTCGCAGAGTGACACATAAAATTATTTAAAAAATACCTAAATCAAACTAAACACTTATTTGGCTATAATATTTGTAAAATTTAGTAAAAGACGAGAAAAATGAGCCGTCGGTCATTGGAAAAGACCAGTTATTCAATAAGATATAGCCATTAAAAAAATTAAAAAAAAATAAATAAATAAAACCTTCATATCTTTGGATTTAATAATTTTCATAAGCTGAAAAACTATACAGACCGAAATATACAAAAAATCTAACTTTAAGGTGGTTCTATGGTTTTTGGACATATTCAAGAAATTAAGACTTTGCAAACACGTAGTATAAAGTACGTACCCCAGACAGCACAAATGTTCACCATCAATCATAAAGAATTCTCAAAAAGAATTCAAATAGTATTCTTTAACTATAATACTTAAAGAACTCTTAATGAAATTAGACAGCACAGATAATTCATAAAGAACTCAAAAAGAACTCAAAAGTATTCATATGAATTCTCCAAGTACGAAATATTTGTCCCCAAAGTATTCTTTTACAATTCTTTAAGAACTTAGCTATGTCCGCTCGCAAGTATTCATAATGCATTCATTTTTAGTTCGCCATGCCGGTGAAAGTATTCTTTTAGTATTCTTAATGTATTTGTAAAGACTTCCCAATAAACCAAAATAATTCTTTTTGAATATTTTAAGTTTACTTTCAGAACTCTTTTTTAACAAAAGTATTGTCAAAGTAGTCTAATTAATAGAAAATTATTCTTATTTTTAACTCAATATGGATTCATAGAGTTCAAAAAGTGTTTTTACAGCAAAATATTTGCATTCAAAAGTGGTTCTTTTAACTCGGTAGAAACTCATATTTGGATATTCAAAATTCACTAGGTTTCAAACGAAACTGAAACTCTTACCTTATTTATTCAGGTATTTTGATTTGTTATTGTACTTTAAACATTAAAAAATTTGTAAAGATATAAGTTATAATAAAGCTTACTACGATAATCTAAATTGAACGAGTTTTTTTATATTTAACTTCAAATACTTATTTTTCAAGTATAACTCTTAAAGAACTCTTAAAGTCTTCTTTAAGTATTCTGCTAGTACTCTGGAAATACTCTTGAAGTATTCTTTAAGTATTTTCAAAGTACTCTTCAATTATTCATCATTGTCTAGAGTGTCGTTGTGCGAGATTCGTGTTGCACAATTACATTCAAAAAGTATTCAAAAAGTATTCTTGAAGAATACTTCGACAATATTTTTATTAAAAAGGAGTTCTTAAAGTAAACTTAAAGTATTCAAAAAGAATTATTTTTGTTTATTGGGAAGTCTTTAGAATACATTAAAGAAACTAAAAGAATACTTTCACTGGCATGGCGAACTAAAAATTAATGCATTATGAATACTTATGAGCGGACATAGCTAAGTTTTTAAAGAATTCTAAAAAAATACTTCGGGGAAAAATTGGCGAATTCATATGAATACTTTTGAATTATCTGTGCTATCTGAGGTAGCATACAAACATCTAAATTTTCAGACCAGTTAATGTGCAAAAATTTGAGAAAACGGTGTTTGAAATGAAGCTCTTAAGCGTAGGCTCTTATGTACAGCAGACGACGGTAGACGTATAACATAATAAATTTAAAGTTTTCTTATCAATAGCGATTCACCAGAAACTTCAAAAACAAACACATTATAGCTAAAGTTATGTACTTTAAAAAAGTGTAAAAATTAATAATGTAATTATTTGTTATAGCTCGTTCAAAATTATTCTCGTAATTTTTATCCGCGTTTGTATATCAATATATACAGCTACTGCGCGTGATTAGTTTACGTCCGTAACGCCAAGACAGTGCTGTATATCTATATATACAAATATTCTATATCTGCCCATAGAACTACCTTAACCAAAATTTCAATTCAATTAAAGCCTTTTTACTCCCGTAATCATTGGACATAAAAAACTCATTTTTCAATTTTCAGCTTTTTACTCAAAAACTATTTAACAGAAAGGCTTGAAATTTTTATAGATTATAGCTATTGATACTCTAAATTGCTAAAAAAAATTTTCAGAACATCTGATCATTTAAATTCAGAGTTATAAGCTTTTAGAAAAAAAAACACGTTTTTGTTAAAAGCAAAAAAACCATAAGAAATAGAATAAATTGTTTTTAAATTATAAGTATTTTTATGCTCTTTAAAATTGTTTTTGTTCGATTGAAATATCGCAATCCTATCATTAAAAAAAAGTAAAATTAAATTTCTCGAACACCGAAAATTAACGATGCAACGAAAAGGAATAAGCGAAACAAAAAAACAATAAGCCGTGAACGACTAAAATCCGTTCAGTTGAAGTTGAGATCCAAGCGATATATATACACGCACACTCAGCCGCCCATACATACATCCATACAGACACTTTTAAATAACCATTTATTCTTATTCCCGACACCTACAAATACAATTATAACATTTTTTTACAACTCCAAAAATTACTATCACGAAGCTTCTTCTATGAGAAAGCAAAATTCATAAAAAAATATGCCTCGTGTCAGCAAAAACGAAATAAAACATTAAAAAGTAAAATTCGCGCACAAATAAATGTTTGTTTTTGATCGAGTACACGTTCAAAATAGAAGCGAACACACTAGAAACAAACACTCGATACAATCTGCTGAATTAATAACAAAGCACATGCAATGCTTAAAAATCCAGAATTTATAAAGTTAACAAATGTACAATACTTACATTTTATTCATGGACCTGAAAACTGATGTAGTTGGCAAATCAGATGATCCTGACAGGATTAAAATATTGCCAAACAGAGGACAAAAAAACTATTTCCACTTGAAATTAGAATTTCACTTCTAATAATTTTCACTGAACACAAATAAAACTACAGTTCTTAATACAGATCTTTACGCTGCACGATAATCGGAAAAGAAATATTAACCTATAATTTAACCTCTCGTCCTTGCAGTTCGATTCGAAATGATTATGCTTAAAAATATCAACGGCGCGAAGTTTCCATACGCATGCGCATGCGCTATTCAAAGCAGTAACATAATTTTTGAAATAACATTTGGTAAACTACATTTTTCTCGCTACTTCATCTATCAAAGTACTTTGAATACATTACATTTCATCTTAAAAACTGAAACAAACTTATCTATAAAGCTTTTTTAATTAAGGTTAAGTAAAAATTCATTACGTGAAATGACAATACATTTCGGTACTCTCACCGGACGCCGAAGGTTGCAATATTTTACAAACAGTAAATAGACTGCTACTTATAACTTGTAAACTATTCTGCATTTTGCGCATTCTGATTAGGTTTTCACTCCATTATTGCGAATCAATTACTGATCAAGAGAAAACGAAAAACATTGTTAAAAACAATTTCGAAAATTATTAATATTTC
Organism: Ormyrus nitidulus; assembly: GCA_900474335.1. Classification (NCBI taxonomy): domain Eukaryota; kingdom Metazoa; phylum Arthropoda; class Insecta; order Hymenoptera; family Ormyridae; genus Ormyrus; species Ormyrus nitidulus. Next base: position 10,126 of record UCOL01004554.1, read on the forward strand.
TTTCGTACTAAAAAGACAAGGACACGTAATAAAAACAAAGCATCTGGAGAAAAATAACTGCCTAAAGTTATTAAATAATCCTTAGAGTTTTCTGCTCCGAGCTTTGAATGAGGTGAGCCAGAGACAACGCCGCGCAGGACATGGAAGGCCGGAGTTCGCGCCGACTCGAGCCGTGCTCCGGTCATCTATGTCCCAATTGTCGCGCAAATATACGCAGCCAATTCACCGGCCTCTAGTCTCACAATATCTCCCAAACTGTAAGAAACAGACTCTTACTTATTGCTCGAAAGCCATTTTCCAATTTGCAGGTCTTATGCAGATTATTTAGATAAATCATTTTTGAACTGGTTTGTAAAATCTTTTCTTGTTCTTTCTGTATCAATACTTGACTCGAAATACATCAGCTAAAAACTAAATAAGTTCTGGAAATTGGAAAACAGCTTCCGAGCAACAACTAAGAGTCTTTTGTTTACAGTTTGAGAGATATTGTCAGACTAGAGGCCGGTGAAATCGCTGCGTACAATTGCCCGCGCGACAATTCGGACATAGAAGACCGGAGCACGACTCGAGTCGGCGCGAACTCCGGCATGCCATGTCTCGCGCGGCGTCGTCTCCCGCTCGCCACTCATTTAAAGCTCGGAGCAGAAAATAAAATAGAGATTATCTAATTAACTAAGACAGCTATTTCTCTACACATGCCTTGATTTTATTACGTGTCTCTTTCTTCTTTAAATGAAAGAAATATAAATCATTTTGAACCGGTTAGTAAAAACATTTCTTGTTCTTTCAACATCTACATATAATTGACTGGAAATACAAAGTTAGAAGCTAAGTAACACCTGGAAATTGGAAAACAGGTTTCGAGCAACAACTAAGAATCTCTTGTTTACAGTTTGAGAGGTATTGTGAGGCTAGAGGCTGGTGAAATCGCTGCGTACATTTGCGCGCGCGACAATTCGGACATAGAGGACCGGAGCAGGGCTCGAGTCGGCGCGAACTCCGGCCTTTCATGTCCCGCGTGGCGTCGGGCGGAGCAACTGCGAAGTCGCGCGCTCCTCCGCCGCCGTATGTATGTAGAAGCCCGCAGGGCATGCATGACCTTCATTTCTAGAATGATTATTATATTTCTTTTACATTAATAAAGCAAAGATTTGTTGGCAATTATGCCTGTAAATAGGATTGAAAATGTAAAAAAAATTAAATTTTTTATAACTTTTTAAGGAGAAGCTCCAGCCCCAATGATAAACTGTGTCGGTTACATGATGAGTGTTTTGTTCATGCGAATAATGTTAAACGCACTCGGACATCAATAAACCAATGATTTCTGAGCAAATGTGCCTTTGAAGGGATTAAAGATTGCTACATAATTAATTTTTTTCGAATATTTTAAAACTAAATTACAGGTTTTTTAAAATCATCATCAGAATTCGTAAAACCAACAGGCAGAAGTCTCACAGGTACAGACGACGATGAAAGAAATACTGGCTCGCGCCTCTCCTTTGCAGTCGGATGTCTCCCACGGTTGGAGAATAAAATACATCTCCAAACTATTTTTATAAAAAAAAAAAAAAAGTTTCTTATAAGTTTCCTCAAGAAGGTTGAGTGTAATTTATATTTAAACAATTTAAATAATTGTTTAAATTTCTTTATTTAAGTATAACTTTGAATGGTTCTAGGACCTTTTGTCGAAAACCATTTTATCGAACGGACGTTTGGTCGAAAACCTTTTTGTCGAATGGTTTTTTTGTAGAATATGATACAATTACTTTTTTTCTTAGTATTGAGCGCCTTATGCCCAAATTTAATTAAAATTGTGACGATTTATTCGTATTATACGATTATTCCTAAGAACGAAAAAACAGAGAGATTCTTTATCTGAATGACTATTTCACAAGTCTAGTCATCATTGATTTTACAGATAATTGAAAAAGAGATTATGTTTGAACATGCAAAATTTTAAAGCTATAAGAGGTAAGAGAATAAATTAAAGCTCATCATTTAGTTTTGACAATTTCAACAGTTTTGTCATTGTTCTATCTACTTTTTCCCTTTAAGTTCGCTAATTTTCACGAAAACTTTTTGTAGTGAAGTAAAATAAAATGTCAACACACAAAAAAACGTGGCAGACAACTTACTTTGCAACAATCATTTTTTTTTTTAATATTGACACGTTCTAAAATTCCAATTCAGTCACGAGATATACTGATTCAAAGTTGGGCCGAAAATTGTAAAAATTGATGAATAATATATAAGGCTTTCGCGCATAATGCAAATTAATATTTTGGATCGCAATATTTTTTTTTAAAAAGTTCATGCAAAAACAAAAAAAATGAGTCAGACCAAACCTCATTTGGTTAAAATTTCGTCCTGCTGGAATTTTTTGAAAATTGCTCAAAAATTATGAAAATTGAAACTTTGAAAAATTCTAGCGGCTGTCACAGGGACCATGGGGTCTGAAACTTTGGCAAAGTTATTTATTTTATATGTACTTTCATATAAAAAATCGACAGCAAAATCGATGACCCCTCCGCCACAGCGATTTATCGATTTCCAGCGAAATGACCCATATATAAAATTTTTCAATCAAAAGGCCGTCGATCAAATGATTTTCGACGAAACGTCCTAGAACCATTTTTCATCACAAGTCCGGAAAATACGATTGTGTGAGGCTGAAAAATCTCTTGCGGACGTGTTATGAATATTATTTTTCAGTATAATTAGCGTCGTAATTCGGTTTTGTGTCCTGGTATCGCGGACATAGAATGCCATTTTTGCGTGTACATGCCCGCAAATGGCAATTTTTCGGCCGATAGGTCGAAAAAAATGCAGTTTCGGATATGTATCCGCAAAAGCGAATTTTGCGGCTATGTATACTGAAAAATATATTATTGTAAAAATATTGATGAATTTAATTTAATTTTCAAGTCAATAGGCGTACTAAAGATGGTTTACGCTTCTGACAAAAATATAGAAGATCGCTATTATCACTGTACACACAATTATATATATAATTATAAACTCACCTTCAACGTCGGATCTCCTCCAAAAACCTCTGTACTGTTGAATTGAGCAAAATAAAAAATTGAAAAATAGCTGTTGTTCTGAACTACTGTTTTGACTAAAATTGGAATTGATTTTTTCACTGATGTAACTAAAGCACTAATGCAATTGAATTTATTGAAATTCTCAAAGTTCCTACTCTATCTTCACTTTCCTATAACCTATACCCTAGCACCTATAACTAGCACAGAAATATATTGCCCTTAGACACTTCGGATGCTAATGGAATAATGAGAAATTTTGTTTCCAGCTCTGAATTTATAGGAAATCTTAAAGTTTCTCCATCTCCCCTTCCAACCTGCCCAACCAATAGGAAACGTAAAAATATATATCTTATTAACGTACTCCCCTTAGAACTTCAGGTATATTCAGGTATAAAAGTTCTAACTAGTAAAAGATTTAGAAGCAATCAATTAATACCTCATTAAAATAAAATTAAAATGAAATTATTTTCGTTAGATCAGTTAACGGCAAGTTTAGACAAGTTTAAACAAGGTCCTGATGCCGTCAAAGCGGCCAGAGAACGCAATCTAGATAATTATTTATAAATGCTTAAAATTAAATTAAGTAAGAAGTTTTTTCCTGCACATTAGAATAGTACATATTTTAATTAAATCCAAGTATGATTTTTATATGCATGTCACGTCAAAACAGGCAAAATAAATATTATGAACAATTAAAATGAATACTAAGAATGATATATATGGAACTGAAGAATCTGAAATTTCGAATATGCGTGTTGCTACTAATTGCCGTTTAATTTTATAATCTTCAATTATTGAAAAATAATTCATTAAAAACAATCGATTTTAACAATATAATTTCAAACTATTCTATATTTAATGAATTATTTATTTTTGTATTATTATTTTATTTTTATATGTCTATTTTAGAATTTAATGAAAAGTAAACGAAATTTAAATAAAAATTTTATTATTGGAATATTTATAGTCTAAAACACAGAATTTTTGGAAGTCCATGTGCAAAGCTACATTTGGAGCAAGCTTGGATAAAAATGCACGAGCTAAATTAAGCTTTGCACAAGTCGTATAATAAATTAATGTTCAATACAAGAGCAAAAAGGTGATTTTAACCTGTTG
>UCOL01004555.1:0-14287 GCA_900474335.1 Ormyrus nitidulus
TTTATCAAGTCTGCTTCTGCTAGTCCAATCTAGCCTTATTTTATACTACAGCCAATCACGTAAGTCTTTAATGCAACCATAACGTTAAATTTTAACCAATCTGGTCTCATTTTTCACAAGAATCAGCCAATCGCAATCGTTTTATTCATGCTTCAACTTTCCGTCATCACTTTTTTAAGAGAGGAAATACATTCATTTTCAAATGTAAATAAACTTTAATAAACTGTTTGGTAAAGAACACATTGAAGCCACAAAATATACTTGTAAGGGTGGAACTCACTCCACGAGTATTTTGGTCAGTTTCACCCTCAAAATTGTTTATCATCGTTTAGCATCTTATTCCTTATATTTTTGTTTATTAAATAATCTTGGCTTACGTAATAGAAAATACGAATTACTTTGTAAGAAGATAAGTTATTTTGTTGTTTTTCTTCTTTTTACTTCGTTTTTCTTACATAGTGAGATTTAAGTTATTTAAAAATACATTTTTCTGTTCTTTTAGGAGGTATCTAATAACAGTTGTATGAGACGAGAACTTATGCTAGACTGATATACTTTCTCTTAAATGAGCGACTCTAAGATGTCTTACTGAACAGATCTAATCGATACATGGTCCTGAATAAATAAGGGTCCTGAATAAATAAGAGTAGCTTGGGCGTAATCCGTGACTCAAACATATGATTCTCTTATCAATTAAACTTAAAAAAAACTAAACATTCAATTTCTATAGTAATTAAATTTAATACAAGTAATATCAAATTTAACATGTTATATAAATTAAATATTATTAAAAAACTTTAATAACAAACAAATATTAATATTTGTTAATATAATGGAGTAAAATATCAGTGCTATCAAATTTCAAGTAAAAAAAAAGCACCGTAGGCATAAAATGGAGATAAGGCAGCAGCTGCCCTTGCTGCGCAACAGGTAAAAAGATAGATGTGGACCTACATGAAAGTGAAGAGTAAAATGTGATTCCTCAGAATTTTTGGCAAGCCTTGCGTGTTAAGTTCGCAACGTCGAATAAAAAGTGACAGGAGCTTTTACTATTAAATATCTGTAATTTTATTCCACCATAAACGATTTCTTGCAGATTTATTTGATTGGAGCCCTCATAGCAAACTGTCAATATGTTCTAGCCAGTACTCTAGCGTCTATAGGCGTTATAGGTAGATTTAGAACCTATAGGTAGATTTAGAGCTGTAGAGGGTTTCTAGCTTGAAATTGTAAAGATTACGTTCTAAGAAATTCTAAGTAATCCAAAGTCACAAAATCGTAAGATATTTGAATATTTGATTTAACCATTAATAAATAATTAAGCCTCAGAAGCTAATGTAAAATTAAAGTTACTTTGTAAATTACATTAAATCAAATTGTGTAAATAAATTAAATATTCGATAGATATATAGCAGAGGTTCTCTTAATTTTTTGCTCATGCGCCAGGACGGTGGCGTATGCTACAAATGTATTAGACTCTTATCTCTCTCTCTCTATCTCTCTCTCTCTCTCCCTTTCTCCCTTAGATTGCAGGACGGTGAGCTGCAGCTCTTGCAGCTTGTTTATCATCGTTGAGTTCAAACCGGAGTTTTGAATTAAGCGATATTACTTGCAACGTAAACTGATAGCCTGTTGAAATCTAACTTTTAGTATACCTGTATTAAAGTTAACTTGTACGTGCTTTAAAATTTGTAATTATTTATTTTTATTCAATATTTCAATAATTTTTAATAATTTTTATATATAAAAATATTTTTTATGTATAAAAAAATAATAAATAGCAATAATAATTATTTAATAAATTTATTTAGTACAATTTTCAAAAATTATTATTGAAACTAAAAATGAGATTAAAATGCTTATTTTAACCCTGTTGAAAAAATCCTATAAAGTCTTATTAGATCTGATAGATTCTGATGCAAATAACTGCACCAATACAATTAAGAGTTTGCTTGATTTCTTATTTACACATCATTAATAAACAGTTTTTTTATAATCATGGATGCAGTTAAAAATATACTTATTATTTCCTCTGATTTGAGACCGAATTTAAAAAAATATTTTAATTTGTGTAAGGGTACAAAGAATTTTAATTATTTTGTCTCCGAGGAAGATTCTTCCTCAAACGGAATAGTTGTTGAATTTATGCTTGAAACGTCTTATACTTAGGATACGTCAGATTCTCCCATCATGAGGTAAAAGGCTTGTTTTCGTAGTAGTGAAGTACTATGCGGTTTCTGAGTCTATCAAGAAGGGTCACATGTTCGGGTCACAGATGTTATTGTAACTTTGCCCTGTTTCCTAATATAAAAATATTAAGGAAACCGAAGCAAACCACGTCCGCTTAGTCAAAAAGATGTTTTGGAAAATATCAGAAGAATTTCCTCCTTAATTTATTATTTTATGACATCTAAATACTATATATACATATGTACACCAGACATTCAAAGCTGTTTTTAAATTTATTCCTATACAATTTTATGAAGTGAAAAGTTATGTAATGTTTCAATATAAATCGAATCAAATTTTCGAAACATATATATTATTACATTAGATAGTTTCGATAGAGATGAAAATTTAACATTTTAAAATAGTAGAAGAATACACTTTTCTTTGGCGACTAATCTCAAAAAGTATAAAATGCACATGGATTGTTTTATAAGGGAATTTTACTTTTTATATTTTTACTCGCACAGTAGTATACTTCAACTTCTCTTTTTATACAAACTATTGATTTTTCAAGTTCCACGAAAAATTTTCTGATAAAGTAAAAGAAACGTAGAATCTATGTATAGGATCGCAGCTAGGAATTCAAGAACGAAAAAGAGAAAAAAGAAGGCTTGCCAGCCAAGAGTCGGTAGTGACCCTTAAACCGGAAGTCGTATTCTACCTGGCCTTCTTCTTCTTCCTTCTCTATCTCGTGCATGGAATAGAAACGCGAAAGGCAGCCACTTCCTTCTTTCAGCATGCCCCTTCCTCTTCGTCTTCTTCCTTCCTCGCGCTCTTTCTCTCTCTAGTCTTTATTCTTCGACTTACTTTCATCTTATCTGTGGGTGTATATATTTATGTGACCCCAACACCGACGATGATAATGAAATTAAGGCCGTCACGCTGTGTCCTTATTTTCCCCGGAGCGTCGTCGATGTGCTGGCGTCCCTTCCTATTCATCACGTGACTCATTGGCCTCTGACCTTTTAATGAAATATAAAGGTACAACAAAAATTAAGTTTTCTGCAAGACTCGAACTCGTAATTTGACCGTTTAGCCGTTTACTTTAAGGATATCTGTATAGAATAACTCAATGTAAATATCGTGTTTTTAATAAGAACTAAATATGCACATAGAAAGATTTAAAAAATAATATAATTGCTTTGGATCGTTTATTAATACAATAAGTTTGATTTATTAATCAAATATATGAAAGTAAATAAATTCTTATTTTAAATAGATTAATTTAATTTTTATATTTAATATTGTTTTAAATGCACATTGTCTAATAGTCTTTTATGAAAGTGTATTTTCTATGGATAGTATTTTATTAAAGTTTTTAATTAGAACATTTTAAATATTTTGAATTTTTGCTGTATTAAAGTCTTAAATCTTGCTTTAAACCTGCAACACAAGGAAAACTTCATTCTCGGTTACACATAATAGGAAGCTCGATAAAACCTATAAATAACGCGAATCGCCTGTATGATGTCAACAATCCCTTTTAGAATCAGAGGTTAATTATTGAGCAATGTTCTATATCCACATTTAGGTTAATGACTAAAGTTTATACTTCCTTAATTAAAGTACCTCAAACACTTATAAGTTAAATCGTAAAATTTGTATTAGTAAAATATGTTAAAAACAATGTTTTTAACGAGAAGTTTTACTTCTTTGTTTTCACTTTTCTACCTTAGTAAAAGTATAAAATTTTATGTTGTATAGTGTACATACTAATATTAAAAAAAAGCATTTGATTGAAAAACAAAATTATTCATCTAAGATAAAAATGTATTATTCTCGCTAATGAAAAATATGTTTAACAAACAATCATAAAGTCACATCACTTTCAAAATATTATGATTTAATTATTAATATGCAGTCTTGATTACGCTATGCATAAGTAAATTTCCTGAAATTTCTACTCTTCACGTTCCCACATAAAAGTAATTTATATAATTTTTACCAAGATTTTATACTTGTATTTTTAAACAAAGGTTATTTAAACTGGGTCTATGTAAACGATAGACTCAGTGTCGTTTGAATTAAAAGAGAACTCGTAATACTAACCAGGAATAGAAGATCATTACTAAGTGTTACAGTTTGGGCATAATAACGGTTGAAACAAAACTTAAAATTAATATTCTCAATATAAAACTTTCGCAAATTAAAATTCAAGTTGTCTTCAATATTTTGTATTCGAGGTTTGTATTAATCGTAACTTTCACTCCTTCAGATAGTTTATTAAATTACATTTTAAATTTGTACTATTTGCATACATAACGTCACGTTGGACAAAATTCAATATTTGATCTCCGGTCACGAATTCAACTCGATTGCCGTAACTTTCATCCTCCTCTTGTCCTTTTAAAATATCAGGATTATGGAACACTTTTTAAATCGACCCTGGCTTCATTGACTATGCAGTACTGGTCTTCTTTCATATTTTTTGATTTTGCATAAAAGAATAATTTTTAAAACAATCAGCAATTGTAATATGGCGTAATTTGCTACTCTTATTTTTGTTCTTGGAGTAACTATTCCATGTACTTCTCCCGCTGTTTCATTAATTTCTTAAGGAGAAGGGGGGAACCTGCAGCGATGAACGATCGATGGCCCTCTGTAATTAGAAAGCTCAAGCAATGCTTAGCTCTCTAACCAGGCTTTTGGCGCTCTGTCTTTGCCTCTTGATGGTGCTGATGATTAATTACAAATCAGTTTACGTACCACTGCAATAAATTATGATCCGCCGAGCAAGTTTCGCGCAGTTCCTCCGCCCACGGCACCTATTGAGGCTCCTTTACTGCTGGTCCCTCGTGTGCCGAGTCGGTTCGAACCACTGCTGCTCTACTAGATATCTCGATTCTTGCAACGTGCTGAAAGGGAATGTTTGTTCGAGCTAAAGTAGAAAGACTGCGGCAGTGACTCCTAATGTAATGAATTCTGTCTAGGGATTGCGCAACTGACACGATCATTGAAAAAATCAACAAATTTTTACGGGATTTAGATCAGGCATATAATCGATGAAAATACAAATAAACAAATTAGAGTTTATTCTCATTTTTAAATCGATAACACAGTTATTGAAACGTATCGTTTTAATTGCAATACATATTATCCGAAAATATTAGAAATAATGTAATTACTACATTTAAAGGTAACTTAGCTCGTTTTATTTCAAGTGAATGACAAAAATTTTTACCGAATTATACTTATAGCTTTGTACTTTAATTTGGAAATAATTTATAATGAAAGTAAAATAATGTGAACTTTATTTCGTATTCAAGAATTAATTTGTAAACATTTATGAACTTTTTTTGTACATAATATAATCAATAAAGTTTATTTTAAATTGATTGATTTAATGTGGCTCAGTTTATTTTATCGCTATAATTAATGATCGTTTAAAAGAAATTTAGAAAATTTTTACATATTTGAAATAAATGCAGCTGCACTTGAATTATGAATATAAGCATCATTTAGAAAATATAAAATAAAAAGATAATCGTTTAAATTCAATATTTAATAAATATAAATTCTGCGCGAAGTCCTAAACGTCTGACGCAAACACGACTTGAATCACTGCACTAGAGCCAAGCGATGAACGAAAGAAAACCTCTCTTCCGTTCCGTGATCACCTGCACATATAAATTTAAAACCCGGCTTTTCTCTATCAGCTCGATGAATTATGTGAACTCTCCTGTTTTAACGATTCTCTTCACGTATTGGTTTCTCTCATTACGCCGGAACTTCCTCGTCTCTTTCTCTCTCTCTTTCTCTTTCTCTCTTACTCTTTCTCTCTCTGCCTATCTATCCTTCTCTTTCAGTTTCCTCTGCACCGATATATCGGGAGGCCGCTGAATTTATTTTGTATGCCGCTTACGCACGTCTCGACAGTTTCCTCTTTCGGTGTGCGCTGCCGTCCAATCGATTTGGTGACCGGACAATGCCTACGTGCTGCATCGATGAAGAGACAATAAGTGCCTCAGTAAAATAAAAAAAAACCGACTGCACCAACAGAACCCTTGCCTTTTATGCTGCAATGACGTATTTTTCAAATATTATCGTTCCTACATCTCAAGAATCTGTGGTAATGATTTTAAAGTATATAAAAAATTTTTAGAATAGTCCCTGACTCAGGTGATATACATTGATTAAGGTACCGGTTTGTTTCGCTGAGCTTGCCATCCAAGACAAGACTGCTCAAGGCTGCAGGATCAAATCGTTGTTATTTCGAAATTTTCGAAGGCATTGCAAAAAGCTGTCTCCAGATTTTTCGGCTGAAATCAAACTTCGGCTAAAAAACCTTATTGTTAAAAAAATACGCGTACTTTCTCAAATTATGGACTAGTTATCCCGTCACTAATACCTGAAAGAAGGATGCAACGCTAAGCTAACTTAAAAAAAATGTTTCTAATTAATGTAAATGTAGTTATAATAATAGTTTTCATTTAAAAGATTTTTAATTATTGTTATATTATTCACGTTCTATTAGTAAAAGAAATAAAAATATATTTAAAGAAAAGGTTAATATTTTGCTAGTCATTTTAAATAATTTAATAAAGTTTTTTTTTTATTTAGTTAATATAATAAATGATATTCAGATTGATTTTTTAGTAAATTCTTATAAAAAATTCAAATATATACAAAAATTCTAAAATTGAAATACATTGAATTAGAATTGAATTAGAATTAGAATTAAACAAGATGATTGCTTCTATTTTAAACACAAACAGAAAGTTTTTTGGAATATATCCCATTTACACTTTCCTATTGTTTCACCTGTTTCGACGAGTACTACACAAGTGTAGTTCCTTGTACAGAATACAATGACTGAATAGCCAGACTGACTGTAGGCGTAAGCATGTAGCTCTGAACTCGCATCGTCTGTATCCATTTTGAGTTTGAAACTGCATGACGGTCTTCCTCTTCTCTCGACTTCGAGGTAATGAATGGTTTTAGCGTGGTTTGCGTCATTTGACCGAAGTACCGGCAACTTCATAGCGAATTCACTCTCAATAGCGTGCAAACCAGAAGTGACGTCATTGATTTATAAATCAAAAATATTCCTTATTTGTTACTCTTCATTTTGTATTTTCAATTTGAAATTAAATTTTCTTTAATAATTCAGTTCTATTAAAAGACGCTAACTATGCATACTTACAAACAAGAAGGGAAATAAATCTTAAAAGGCATTCGCACTTCTACTTGAATGACTTTTATTATCAACCTTAATGCGACGTGCCAACTGTTATATAGCGTCTTTGAATCTGCACGCAATAAACAGCTTCGTAAAATGGGCTTTTGCATTTATATTTTATAAGCGTTTGTACTCCGTCATAAATAGCCTCCCGTGCTAACGACGGATGCTTCGGTGCACGTATGCATGCTTGGCGACATTCTCTTCATAATAACGAACCGGTAGAGCGCGTCGTGCGCATAAATATACCTTGCAAGAGGGCCAGCAATGTGTCGGTATTCGTTCTATACTCAGGCTGGATATTGTGGACTACGATGAGAAAAATGGCGGGGGACAAAAAAGAATTACTTGCCTCCGTTTATCGATTCCTCGTTCAAGTTCGTCCGTGTCGGCAAACAGGTGGACGACAGGGTGGCCCCCTGTACTTTGTGCCTTGCCGAGCGTTTTTCGCTCTCGCTCTTTCATTGTGCCTCTCCTCCATCTCGCTTTTTTCAACTTTTTTTCTCCATTCTTCTTTTCCAGCTTGAGCAATTCTGCAGGTTTTGGCTTTGTAGTGTCAGGATCTTTGTTTAAGCTTTTGACGTACAGATAGTTCGATTGTTGACTCTTGATTTCTGTTTCTCCCACTCGTTTATTTTCGATTTTTGAATCAAGATACGCCTTTTGTAAAGTGGCTCTTATATTGCAAGTCTGCCTGACACATATTATCATCAAAAAACATATTATATTTAAAAAAACTCTGCAAATTGTGGATGACATGTTATTTAATTTCATCGTCCATGGTCATATATCTACTGCAAAACTTGTAATCACTTTGTACTTTTTAAACAGATATAAAATCAAAATAGAAATATTATTTGACTTTTGGTAGCGTGATGTTATCGTATCGTTACTACCTATAAGACTGTCTGCTAATTTTGCCTTAAATTTCGTCTAAACATGCATTTTATGTTGAAGATCCATTATTTGGAAGGAAAATGAAAAGCCTACTAGAGATCAATAAAAAAAGTCAAGAAAAAATTGAATGTTCAACTTTCAGTATGTTACTTTCAGTATAGCAACTGTCGTAAAAGTGTCATTTGAAAACGCTGCATTTTATAACGGTAGCAAATCGTCTAGAAAATCGTTCATTCGCTGTATTTTACTGACACTTTCTATGTATTCGTTCCTATGCTTATTCAGCCAGTGACCCGACTGAAAGTTCTATATGCGACGTTTGAGGAAAATAATATGCTAACATAAATCGGTATTTAAAAAAAAAACAAAACTATTGTCAAACAATACTAAAACTTTAATTATCCGTTTTTAAAATATTTATTTGTTTAATACTATTCCGTACTTCTCTCTCTTTTAATTAAAATTCCTTTCTTAACCTTTTTATTTGAAATTATTAGTAAACTTTTTATTTAAATTATAAATTAAATATTTTTTACTTCAACATTTATAAAATTTGATATCATTTTTGATAAAAATATTTTGAACATTATTGATTTATTTTTAGTTATAGATTATCGGGATTGTTAATGGGAAAATTATTTGTATAATTATGATAATCCATTTTTATTAGTGCGCTCGACATATTATCGTTTCTAAGTTTTGTAGATAATAATAACCAAAGGCTTGATGTACAATATTTCCATATTTATTGATTATACAGAATGGAAAATTTATTAATTTTTTACTGCCGCTTGAAAATCAGGCAATAACCACAAATATTTATTCAATGTTCTATCAGATTGATTGATATAAAAAATTACTTTTCGAAAAGTCATAAAGAGTCATACCTTTAGCCGTAAAATTCTCGTTTTAGCGCGGAAAGTGAGCTCTTTCACTTTATTGTGAAGTAGTAAAGGGAAGCAGGGGCTTTACGATCTTCAGAGCTTAATTCAACAAAATAATACTTATTTCAGGCACGTGAGTTTCAAAACAATTTCTTCCTCATTCAAAAAGAAAATGAGATTTGCACTTCTTGTTCGTGTACTTGTGAAATGTCGAAATAAACAAAAACTAAAAGTCGCCTGCAAAGTCGACGCGGCTTACATGGGTGGAAATTTTACGATGAGTGGCAAACAAAGCTAAACTGTACTTATGCAAGTTTGTTTTTGCGGATTCAAGTGTGCAAAGCATAATGAGGCTTTGAAATATATAAATAATGAAATAAAGTTAGATTATATTTAGTTTAGATTCATACGATAATTAATAATTAACTTTTAGACTACAGAACAGAACCAAAGTTACAGAATTACATACAAACATATTTTCCAAGTATTTTATAATTTCTTTTTAAATTTTATGACGTAAATGTTTCAAGCTTTAAAATTTTTTTTATGTTTTTTATACAGTTATTGAATTCTCCGTGCATGTTTTCTTTTATGAAAGTTATAAATCATTTTATTAAATTTTATTTGTATATTCATTTTTTCTAATCTGTTGTTTTTCAATCCTATTTTATAGCCTTATACAATAATTTTACAAATTATGTTTTTGAGTGAATTTTAATTTTAATGTCTAACGAATGCGTTAACTACAACTTTCAAAAGATTGAGAATCTCCAATGGTTATAAAGAAATTTTTTGCATTAATGACCAATATGTGCATAGTTTATAAATTACAGTCATGTTTAACTAAAGAAAACATTTCATGCTTTTCATACTACTTTATCGTCAGAGAAAAGATTATTTTTTTACCATAAATATTTCTCCAATAAAACCTCCATTAAAAATATTAAATATTAAATTTATCATTTAGATAACATACTATCGATACTGTGCCGAAGCACGATCAGCAAGAGTTTGCTTAGCTGTGTTATAGGCTAGCAATGAAAATCCTCTTATAAACGTGGTCTGCACGATGGCACAAAAATGTGTATCGCGCAGAGCTTTTACGATCGGTCGGTCGCATGAAAAGAAGACCCCCCCGTTGATATATGAAAGTGCATTCGATGCTTTTGTTGCCTGTTTCAGATATATACCAGCAGCGAAAATGGGCTGCTTCGGAAGCAAGGACAAGCTGAGCAAGGAGGACATGGACTTCCTCAAGTCTCACACGAGATACGACGAGGCCACCATCAAAGAGTGGTACAAAGGATTTAAAGTAAGTACCGAATTCCTTTTTAAACTCCCTTTTTATAAATAAAATTGCTGTACGGTCATTTGGTTTTATGCGCGATTCTTCGTTGTTTTGTTACTTTTACGGAGATGGCTGCGATGGAAGTAGATGGGAAATATAGATAAAATCGTAGGTCGTAGAAATATCGATCAGGAATTTTTCAATAAATTTAGTATTGGTAAATCTCTTTATTTAATTTTTATATCGTAAAAATTATTTCAAAAATAAATTATTTTTTTAATATTTAATAATGCATTCATGAGTTATAAAAATATTTGAATATATTTAATTATATAGGTACACTATAGCTATCAATCGTTATCTATCTATCATTGTAATAAAAAGTTTTTTTTAACTTATCGTTAAATTATTTAAAATAATTTACAAATAATTCTCGAAATAAAATGAGTTCCCGCAAGACAGATCTGTGGCTAGCAATATTAAGCAGGAGACACTATTCAAATGTCAAAGGTGACCTATGTTACTATTATAACGTCGATCGCAGGATCGGGCCATAGCCAGCTTCTTATACGATTCACGTCGTGTGGCAGAGAATTTCCAAATACAAATTTTGTGACGGAACCAGACTGTTTGCCCTCACTTTGTCGGCAAGCCGTTAGCCCTCGATAAGGTGTAGACGAGGATCACTGGTTGACCTCTTCTATTCATGTTTCTCTTTCTTCGTCGGCTGTTGTTTACTTTGCTACTATTCCCACTCGCATCTGATTTTCAATTTTATCCGTGACACGCTCATCCGTCCACTCACACCTTGCAACTCGGCTGGGACATCGTGTTTCGTGCAGCCATATTTTACAATTTCTTTAAGCTGTAAAATCATTTATGAAAGCAATTTTTAAAATGTCATTTGATTGTGTGTTCAATTAAATTTCATCGATACTTTAAGTCATTAAATTTACAAATCGAATCCGTTTAATGATTTTTTAATTTAATAAATATAACGCCGACTTGTTTACTACCTATAAAAATATAACAATAATAAATTTTTCGGGATAGGCCTGAGCTTGATTTTCTCTGGATTTTTAAAATTTCGCCTTCGATCGACAAACAATGCATATTTCGTCACGCCGCATCAGCGTATATTTTAGCAGTAAAGTACAAACCCGGTTAGCACAACGAAACAAAAAGCTGGAAAAAGTGAGCGAAGCTCTCGTGGAGGATGCGAGGGAGAGAGAGAGAGAGAGGATGAGAGAAAGAAAGTGTTGTATAATGTGGGCTTGGAGGATTGCGCTCGGATAAATATGCGCGCCGGAGGAGGAAGCAACAGCAACGTCGGTTGGCCCCATACGTATACAAAAAGGCTCTTGCATTTCCACTGCTGTTATTGTACCGAGAGAAAACTGGGCCGAGCGCAAGCGCGGCATTCAAGTGCTTTTAGTTCCTCGCTTTAGCGAGACCTTTCTCTCCCTCCCTCTCCCTCTAGCTATCTATCTCTATCTCTCTCACCCTCTAGCTAGACAAGTTTCTGTTTTGCTCGCTTTTCGGTTCTCCAGTTCTTCGCTCTTATTCTCTTTTACTTACCTTAGCGTCTGACTTAACTCGTCTTTCTTCCTCTTCTTCGCTTAAGTTTTTGTAAACGGTTTGTTTACTCTTCATCTAGAAAGTATAATGCTGAATATACTACAATCTATACTGATTTTTAGTTCATAAAAAGGATCTGAATGTTTGTAAAAGCAAAAACATTGTTTGAAGTTATTGGTAGAATGATGTTATACTTCGCAAATTTTACAACTATTATGAGCTCATTTGAGTATAATTCCTTAATTGCCTGTGTCAAATAATCTTTGTCGTAAAGCATTGCAAATCCCATAAGAGCAATTTGCTCGGCCGCTGAGGGGTTAATTACTTAGTTAAGGAAATTCATCCTTTTTATCTTCAATAATCTACATTGTGTGTATAAAACATTGTAATTTACATTAAAAATTACAATGCTAAATTACTGTTTTACAGTATTTCAGCAATGAACTGTGAAAATATATAAAAATACTATAATCTCTAGTAAATTTCCTAGAAAAATGTGAAAATATACTTTAAATTTCCTAAAAGTTACTATAAATATAATAAATATTGTAAATATAATAAAATTTACTATGGTAAGTTTTGCAGATTTTCACAGTTTATTAAAAAAATTGGAATTTTTATCTTGAAAAATTGAATTTTTACTGCAATATATTCTCTGGGAACTTCAAGCTCTGAATGGAAAAATTGTTTTAAAAAACTGGCATGTTTTGAAGTCAGTTTTTAAAAAATTGTTATATTTTGTACTATTTCATTTCCTAATGTTCTGTTAAACTCGAGTTCACCTAGAAAAAATTCAAAGAATGCGTTTTCATTAAACGAGAATACTTTTTTCGTTTTGAATTCAGTACGCGAGAGCAGCTGTACAGAAATATATATTGTTTTGATGCATTCCATTCCCATTTAACATTATTGAAACAATGCTATTCTCGCTTTAAAAGAATGTAACAATAATATTGTTTTTCGAAGCATTGAAATATGAGACTTTTATCAGAGTAAGCTCGAATCTAAATTAGTAAAATTATTTCAACTGTAACAAGTAACGTACCTTGTATACAATCGAATATTAAAGTTTTTAAACATATAAAAGTGAATTTTCACGTTATTATTTATATTTTTATGAAAATAATTCGTAAACTGTAAATTTAAACCTTTCATTCAAACCCACATTTTAATAAATTTCAATTTTTTGCTCTCAATAGCAAACATTTCATCAAGATGAATTCTCTATAAATCTCTTTTTAGAATGTTATTTACTATTTTTCAATGCTCTATTATCTATGCTAAAGAAAAGTAATTTGAAAATGTTTAAAATTATTTACTTAGGATCTAATTAAGATATAAATATTTTCTACTTTCCATAGTATTATTTAGGTGATAAAAGTTTGTCAAATCTTTACTTTTAAAAAATAATCCCTTCTTTTATCGAAGCAGTCAAGCGTAGTACTAATCGACTAGGAACACAAAGGCCATCGCTTCATCTACCTTTCTCGTTCTTTTTTCGTTAGAACTTTAGTTCAACGAAAATTCTGTGGTCCCTGATAAAATTAAAAAGTTCAAGAGAGCTCCCACAGCAGATAAGATTGTCAGGTTTCCTACACACTTACTGCGGAACTTCGAAATTAAATCCCCGCTGTCCCTCTTAACTTTCGCGCTGTCCGTGACTTCAAAAGTTAACGTAGAAAAAAAAACAAAAAACAGTGTCGTTAAAGCATGATTTTTCTTGTTGTCGCCTGATATTCGCTTATTGCCTATCCATGTCGCGAACGTGATACCGTAGTATAAAGCCAGACTGAAAAAGAAAAACTTTCATAAAAATTATAAATTACTGGCTAAGATATTATTTCTAAGTAAAGGCTTTAAAAAAAGTCCAAATAACCTCTCTAAAAACTTTTTATTCTGCATCTGCATTATCTAAATTTCAAAATAAATCAAAATATTTACATTTTTTACTGAATCATCTAAATACAAGGTGTACCGATAATGTGTAGCGATTGTTGGGTTTTGGTACAAAATAAGAGATTTTGCTCATTTGATAGGTCTTCTAATTTCTCGCTGTCCAGTCATAACATATGGTATTCTTTATTCTAAAAATTTCGAAAAGACTGAGTATAGGAATTTGTTCGCGCGTATAAGCATTTTCCTAGTATAATGTTTGAACTTTAGTATTAAGAAATATATTTTGTATCTCTTTGGCATACCTGCGTGCTCTCACACTCGAGTACCTTTTATGAC
>UCOL01004556.1:0-14287 GCA_900474335.1 Ormyrus nitidulus
CAATTAAGCATTGTTAACCTATCTACATAATTTTTTTAACATATTATTCAGTGCCCCTCACAGGGCTCCTTCATGATACGGCCCGCAACGCCGGAGCCACCTTAATCAATCATCTGATTCAAAAATTAAAATCCAGATTTTATAAAATTGAAAATTATTGGTGTAAAATTTTGAATAACTAAAAAATAACGCGCTCAAATTTAACGAATTAATGAATTTCTTTTTAATTTAGCGCTTTTACATGCTCTTACATTAAGAAACGTTCATTTGCTACCGACGTAGCTGCATAAACGAATCGTAATTAGCTCCGCATGACCGGACAATTTACCGAAATTATCTCTCGACCCGATTTTGCCTCCCTTCCCTCGGCTCATGAAGCAACAAACGGCTCGAGCAAGAAAGCCACACGCAGCGTTTTAATATTAATGTGTCAGTGGCTCTGCTCGCTCGCGCAACAAAGTGACCGTACATGCTCCAATGAGGTGTACTCTTGGCTGGCACAAAAGCGCCCGTTGCTCGGCAACCACTTGTGCGTGCGCGCGTGCACGCCGAGCCTTTACCTTCTGTCTCGGGTTTCCGGCGAAGGTGTGAATTCAATTGTAAACTCGAAGTTACGAATTAACAACCTTTTTTGCTCTGGATTAACGAATGAGATTCCGTTCTTTATTCCTAAGCTTTTCACTTGTTTGTATAGCACTTTCTCTTTTGAAAGCACTTTATTTTGTTGAAAAACAAAGTTTTAGAATGTTCAATTAGTTTCCAACTAATTAGGAGATTAAGCGTATCGTACTAAATTTTTCACTGTTCTATGTATCTATACGAGGATTAAATCTAAATTTGACGTAAAAATCATTTAAATTTATTTTGATCAAAAAATTTTATACTAATCTGTATTATTTTTAAAAAGTTGCTGATGCTATAAATTGATCCACTTTATTTTGTAAATAGTGGTCATAAAATAACAAATTTTTCAATAATGGCTATTAGTTAAATGATGAAAATAAAAAGCTTTATAAAAAGGTGTACAAAACAAATAAAACTTTCAACAAAAGAATAAAAGCACTTAAAAAGCTTAAAAGATATTTTATAAAATATCTTTTATATATATTATAAAAATTGCCATTTTGAAGCGCATTGTATAAAACATTATTGATAGAATATTACACATGTTCACAATTGACAAAAGGTGATCTGCACAATAGACTGGAGTACCTACCATATCTGTATCTCTGTCTGTTATGTATCACGCCAAGATTTCGAAACGTGTTTATTTTCAAGGTTAAAAAACCATTTTCAAATATTCGATCCATAATATTGTATAGTACCATCAATTGTGACGCTCAAATAACGTTTTGAATTGAACGTATAGATTTTTTTTAAGATGTAGCAGTTTAAAGTATAAAGTATGAGTCTTTAAAATATAAAGTATGAGTTTTTAAAATATAAAGTATGATGAATGTGAAGTAGGTTACAATTTTTTAAATTTAATATTGAATTATTTCGGAAGAAAATAGTTGAGTTAATGAAATTCAATATAGGTACTGCTCAATATCATGAATCAAATTACTAAAAAGTATTTTTAAAACTAAGGATTAAAGTACATATCCCCCATAGTAATGACTATATCACAGCAATATTGCCGCAACATTGCCAACGTCACATCAATATTGCTGAGACAATGTAATATTGCAGCATATTGCTGCGGCAGTGATTGCTATGTGAGACATATATGGTAGTCTCGTTTATGGTTTAGACCACTTTTTTTTTTTTTTTTTAAGCCCGTGTTATTAATACATCAATTCTGTTCAACATTAATGCATTGTTGTAAATAACGAATTGCCAAACTTTAACTAAAATTTACGTTCAAAGAACAAAGAGTAAAATTGTTTTGTTATTCAAAATGTTGCCAAAGAAGCTCTTTAATTTTTGCAGTATATCGAGTTTTAGAAATTTAGAAAATAAATTGTAATCAGAGAATGTAGGAAGTCTTAGGCCACAACATCCGTTTAATGTTACATTCACTATAATACTGTATCTGCGTTATTGTGTAGACAATATTGTCAATACCTTATTGTTCTCAATCATTACTGCGTCTCTATTCAGGCGTGATGAATAGTTAGAGTATGATCTATGTAAGGGTATTGGGTCAGGAGTGACAATAATACATCAATCAAATTACAAATGCATTTTAATTTATCTTTATATACAAATAAATTGGAATCATTACCCTTGTTAATGAAAATTTACTTCAAATGCTGCTTTGCATTTTAATTATATTTATATATTATTATACTCAGAAACTTTTAAATATTATTATATAATGCATTCAAAAGTAACATTTTTATAAATAATCCAAATCATAAAGAACGAATGGTTTCTAAATAAAATTGCAAATAAATTTAAAGGGAAAAGTAACTTATATAAAACAGAATTGAACAAAATTATTCGTATGTTAAATTATTAAAAGATGTGCAATTAAAACCAAGAAAAATAGAAATTTCGCATTGACAATGCTAAATCATTACATTCTTTTGAGTATCGCAAAAGAATACTGTTTATCTATCATCAGCTGCTTTCCTGCACCGTCGGATTCGTTCTCCGTCGGACCAGCAACCTTCCGTCGAATCCAAAACTAACTCTTATTCTATATATTTCTTATATATAACTTCTATGTATAATTTTTTATATATTTTTTCTATGTAACTTAATGTTCTAATCAGAAATCTGAAATTTTATACGTCTTTGGCTGCTGAAAATAAGTATATCGATTTATCTTTCCCCTTTGACAGGTATAATATTGTCGCGTATTTGCGACTTTACTGACTTCAATACACAGTTACAAGGAGGTCAGTATCCTTTGAAGTGTTTATTCAAATTAGTATTAGGTATTTATTATTCTTTTATATCTATTATATTATTTATCTACGATTAAATTAGGAAAGTTGGAAAATATCTGCAAAATATAAATATTTAAAATAATTAGTAATACAATTTCGATTGAATTAAACGAAGTCTTTAAGTAAAATTTCCGTATAATATACAACGTAATTTAATTAAATTGTATATTTACTGTTCATTACTATCGAAAGATATCATTGAGATCAAAAAAGAATTGCATCAGTAATTTATCGATCGCAATTGATAACAATATAGAAATGTAATTTTTGATCCGGTATCTATTGCAGGAGCAATTATAAGTACAGTGTTGTTAATTTAATTCAGATATGCGTATCATACATATAGATAGATTATAATCACAGTTTATTAAACTTGAATAAATCAAAAAACTCGTTTTTTTTTCCGAATTTTGACTACTTGACTAGCTAGAGAACTGTAATTATCTTCTCCGAAAAGAAAAAGGATTTAGTAATAAAATAAATCTCTATCTCTATATCTATTAAAGCTCTTACACTCAGCACTGGTTAGTTTCAGTGCTCAAGGAAAACATAAAATCTTTTTTTTAGGGCTACTTTTACTTAAAAAAAAAGCTTTCAAGAAACGTTTTATTTTATAAACAAAATATTGTTTATTGTAATCAATTGTAGGAATAATGTTTGAGTCCTATTTTTTTAACTTTTGTGTAAATGTTACAAAATTAATCGTGAAGTCAATATTGTATTTAGATCAATATACGTTACATAATGCATATGGAAAGTTAATTTTTGGACTGCAGCAGTAAAACAAGACCACGCATTACGACAATAATTGATTGATGTTCAAAAGATATTGATTGCAAGTAATTATATTATTCATGAATGTATCCCTGTTAAATAATTCGTTGGTGAGAATTTAAAACTAAAAATTTATCCAACGCTTTGATACTACTTTTACGTTTTAAGCTTTTTTAATCTGTAGAATAATCAGATCTCAGCTTCCAAACAGAATTAATTAAAATATTCAACAATTTTCTTTTTGAATCTTATTTTCTTATGAAAATGTGGCTTGTTTGATTGTTTTTCGTAAATATAGCTATGACCTATTTAAGTTCTTAATGTTCTTGTAAATAGAAAATCTTTTTTGTCGGCTACGACGTGCATTAAAATAGGTCATTTATGTTTAAGTTAATAATAAAAAGTTAGAGAAAGACTTATCAGTCGAAGCAATAAAGATGTACGCTGAAGGAAGAGAAATTTCTTATTAAAAAATCTAAACTGCATTACGAAGTGGCACTGCATGATTTCTTTTAAATAAGCAATTTGCAAGGTAAAAGTTTCCTGATTGAAATTTGAAGCCGAAGCAACGCCAAAAAAAAGATCATTTTTCGCAGCTTCTTATATCCCGGCCGCCGACTTTTAAGTAATTCAGATTACGGCAAACTTGGATCTCCCCCAACTATTTCGTCTCGCGCCGAGTTCGCAATGCATAATTTACCCGTCCCGCAACATCCAGTCGGTCTTGTTATAAAAGTTGCCTCCGCCGTTTTCCGAGCGTCGCATCGGCAGCGCAACAACTCGACAGCCTCCTCCATCCCTCATCCCCGCGCAGCGTGCAACCAGAAGCGCAGTTGGCGCAAGCTCGGCCCCGCGTCCCCGACGTTGCCGGGGGAGAATGTATAGAAAGGGAGCTATGACGGGTCGTTCGACAGGTGGCTCCGTGCAGCGAGTCGGGCTGGCAACTCGCGTCGCGCAGCGGCCGGAGCAACCCCTGCGCCGAGGCAGGAGAGAGAAGGAGATAGAGCGCCTGCCCCCGGAGGGAGAGGAGCAGCGGCAGCCCCCGACGTGTGCGGTTCGCTTTCAGTGTCAGCGCTTCCGCCGTTGCGTTCGCGTGCGTCTTATATACCAGCGACTGAGCGACAGGGACACACACGAGCACGACGCGCGCTCGGTGCTATTATCCAGTTGGCCGAAGCTGCGCACGGACACCTGCTTCGTGGCCTCCTTTTTGTTTTGCTAAAGATCGTTGTTTCGGTTGCCACTTTGTTTGCTTTTGCTGCTCGGAAGGGAAAGGCTGATTAACTGGTAAAGGACTCTGTTTGTTTTGGCATCGCCTGACCGATTACGGGTACGAACTACTTGTTACTTGCGAATGCTCTCTCTGCGCGAATATATAGAAGATTTAAAATTGCCTTTCGATACGAAAGGGATCGGTAAATCGGTGCTCTCGGAGGCACTCGTGAGTGAAAATAGAAATCCCCCCGATAGGATTCAGTGAAATCGTTTGTATTTGAGGGAAAGAAATCGAATGGTATCAAGAATATAGGAGAAGTTGCTTGAAGGTATTTCGCACGCCGTATGAATGTTGAAAGCTGCGAGCTTTTCTTCCGCGGAGGGCTTCGTGAAAATTTGAGGAGCTGCACAGTCGAGCGAGGTGCCTCCATGGGATTTCCGAAGAATTTCCGTGGCCTGAGCCGAGCTGTAAGGTTCTCTTACAGAGTGAAGTAAAATAAAAGTGAAAAAGGCTGAGCCCGGGTTTTCCAAGCGGGGAAAGGGGTACATTTGGATCTCGATTTATTTAAACGTCATCCGTTTGTCGCTTCATGCAGTCCGATCGTACCGACGCTTTTTCTCACTTTGCTGAAAACAAAACAGTGTTTTTGTTGTGAGTTTTGGTGATCGGAGGGAAACAAATTGAAATTTCCGCGGGACTTCAAACCACTGGATTGGAAACTTTTCTGGTAAGTAAATTGAGTTTTTCCTATTCCGTTATACCGCTTCTTCTTGAATTACTTTATTCGAGCGAAAATTAAGCTGGCAAACAGAAAATTAAGACATAAAATAAAGTGTGCTGAGAGAAAACTTCATTTACTTTACGTTTAAACTTCAAGGCTATATAAATATTACGAAGAGTGATATTGAAATTGAATGTAATTCCAATCTTTAAGGAATAAAACAATAATTAATAAGATTTCTCATACATTATTATTGCATTATTTAGGAACACACGCATTATTTAAGAATAAATGAATCTTAAAACTGCCTAAGGATAAAGGCTTCGCGAATGACTTTTAATTAATCAAGTTTTTGTGCAAATGAACAATCTACTTTGTTAAATAGAAATTGTTTGAAGGAACATCAACAAAAGCATGTTGTTAATTGAGAAAGTAGCTAAATAGTAAAACTCATCTCATTTATTACAATAACATTAATTATAATAATAATTATAAAGTAAATTATTAATTAAAATGAAATAAACTCATATTAAAACGCATAAATGTGTCTAATAATTTACAAACTATATATTCAATAAAATATCGAATCATTCATTTTATCTATTCCATTTAAGTCAATAAAGATCAATGGGTCCCAGATCAATTACAATTTTTTTGAAAAATTAATAATTTATCTCGATTTTCAATTAAAGGTGTAAAATTAATTTTCGTATCCTTTAGTATACTATACAGTGACGCCTAATTTTGTTCATAAAAAATATTTATTTATTATTAGAGTCAATATTCTTGTTTTTTTATTGCTTTTTATAGCTTATCTTTATTGTACTTGAAGTAATACCGAGAATAAAGGAAATTTCATTAATTTTCTGTTTTTTTTTATTTACCTATGGTTCTTTGAAGTTTAAACATATCCAAAATTTTTTGGGCACGGTAAGTAAAAGTAATGAATGTCTTGTTAGACATTTTCATAGACATTCACGTAATATTAGCATTTCGTAAAATAATATTCTTTTTTTACGTTAGACAAAAATTTAATAAAGTTATAAAATGAAAAAATAATAATTCTTAAAAATGTATACTGTTAATTTTTTCTATTTTGCTCAATCGCTATAAGATTGAGATGTTCTTGTTTGAACTTTTCTTCTTTAAAGTTTAAAAGGTAACACTTAATATTTGAAAAATGCTTTGAATCAAAAGTGAAGAGTTGTCGATATATAATATTAATTAACTCTTTGCGACACCTATCTGAACATCAATTTTCGAATTTGCCGAACACCAAATGATGCGTTTATCACATTTCTTTTCATTTAACTTGAGTGGAGGTTTATGTGACATATTGTAAAAAACAATTTTAATGTTTGGGAAAACCCAAACGTGTGTCGAAGTAAAAGGGTTAACCCTTAGACCGTCGGGGTTTTGGCGACTTTTTTTCCCTCAGATAGTCTGAAGAACTTATTCTTATTTCTTGGGTTCGAACCCAACAAATTTCCGATCCCAGGTAGCCTCTTACATAAAACTTTCCAGCGGCTACAAACGGGAAATTTTTTGAATTTTTAAAATTCAAAGTAAAGGCGTATACGAGGTGAACATGATAGTGATAGAATTTTTTCGTCTAAACCTTTAGAAATCATCATTTTCTGCACAGAAACCACCTCTTTTTTGATTTTTTGACTCAAATTTCGGGGTACCTCGAATGTATCTCTGTAAAGAGTTTTATAAATCGGCAAACGTACCAGTAAAGATATGTTTCATTACATTGCTGATAACTCTCTTCTAAATATTTCAGTTCGATTTGGGAATAATAATCTGGATTGCTCTCGACCGTCTAGCCGATGGAAAAACATTGAATAGTATTTCAAAAAGTCAAACTCGAGGTGCTTATAAGCCTCTGTAGAGCTTCGCACGTCGTTGATAATCACCTGCTAGAAGAGTTTCCTTCTTTTTTTCTAGGACGCTGCGCATCGACACGTATACGTTTTACGACAAATTACGGCAAAAGAAGATATTGTTCGTTCGGTTTGTTTTGTCCGGCTTCCTCGACCCACTTTTCTTTCTCCGATTGCCCAAGCGAAATGCGATACTTGTGAAGTCGGCAACGTAAGTTTGCAAGAAAAAGTTCTTGCCACCCTATACCCCTTCATTATGCTTCTTTTTCCTCTAGCTTCTTTGATGAGAGTCCAGTATAATAATAGTGTCATATTGTTTTGAAATAATTAACACAAATATTTTCGAATATCCCTTTTTATCTACAATTAATTTCCGCGTTGAATGATGACGATTTAGCCTGATATCAACAAATCAATGTTTCGCAGTGAATGGTTTAGGATATTTGAATCGACGTTATATTGATTAATGTTCAATTAACATTTAATAAGGATCTATGCAAAAATAGATGGACTTAACGGAAATCGAACTTAATTTTCAAAACAAACTATTTTTTTTGACTATAATTTGATTCGCATAATATATCTAAAATGTTTATAAGCATGAATAAGTATAAGTTTAATTTCAGAATTAACATAAAAATTACATGCATTATTTATAGCATTATATATCTTACTGAGTCTTATAGCAATTATATCTTCCCCCCTAAATCCAGAGAATTGGCAAGGCCTCCACAATATTGGAGATATATAATTCGTTAATCAGTAAACTCAATGACCCACTGACATAAGAAATCAAAGAGCCTATATGCTTTGTTTGGCTTCTCATCCCTTTTTGCTCGCAGTCTACGCTCGCTTCTAATTTCGGAGGATTTTTCTCCCCCAAAGTAAAGGCATTAAAGGCCAAGATGTGTGATTTGGGGCGTACACGTTACTTATTACTCTTGCTAAATACAATATATGACACAGATTGAACATCGCTTTTCCTCTTGCAAAAAATTTACAGGCTTTTTATAACTCTTAATAAGCGCCTCAATAAACGTGGAGAAATTTATTACTTGCTTGCAAAGCATTTTTAGCTGCCAATCCTGATTCTGCATATATATGAAATAGGATAATAGATTAATTGAATTAAAATAAAGCCATGTAAGCTTAAAGAAGAGGCTGGTTTAATCAATTAGATTTAAGGATTGTGACTAGATATTTCAAAAATATAAAAAATAACGGCAGTAGTAGATAAAATAAAATAAAATAAAAATTTAATATATTTTTTTCAATATAATAAATATAGCGTAAAGCCAACGATTTAAAAATTAATACAGTAACCTTAGTTCTTTTAAATTTTCTTTCTACGGTATTGATTCTACAAAAAATTATTATTTGAATTTATTTTATCATTATTTTCTCCGCGTTGATAAGCAATATTATAAACCCTTTCAATAAATGTAAAACAATGACTGAATTTGTAATAACAATTATACCATGTAGATGTTAAAAACAAATAGTTAAAAAATATATTATGGTTTTGTTTTTAAAAATAATATCATTTTTTACAAATTTAAATAATAAATGCGAGGAGTTTTAACTTGCACCTTTCACTCAGTTTATCCGTTCTTTTTTCTGTGAAATCAAACATTAAGTAAAAAATCTTTCACTTTAAAGGAGTTTCATCAAAGCTATATTTAAGCATTGGTTTTACGAGAATTGGTTTTACGGTTTTTCTGCTTTATCGCGTTTTATTACGATTTTGATACATGGTTGTAACTTCAAGACTATAAAACCATAAACTAAATAAATTTCTGAATGATATCTAACTGCTTTTTCGCTACAACTTGCAATTTCAAAATGATAAAAAATATTCACGAATTTCTGAGATTTTACATTTTTTCAATGAATTATTAATTAAAGGATTATGTAACAAGATTGTTTCAGCAAATAAGTATCATTGTGTATAATATTTACGAGAAATATTGTATTACTTCATTAATGCACTGTGATGTATTTAAATTTAAATTTGTATTGTAATTTTTGTTCACTCATAAGCATTTTTCAATTTTACAGTATAATTTAAATCAGTTTTAATAAAATCTATTTTTTAGAAAATGTATTTGTAAATATAGCATATATTTATTAGTCGACAAAATAAAAAAAAAAAAACAATTTTAATAAAATTCTAAAAATATTTTATCCCACGTAAAAATAATTTATATAACTTTTACCAAGATTTTATACTTGTATTTTTAAATTTTGTAAAATTTTGATTGTAAATAATCCGTACAAAATTTTTGTACAAAAATACAAAAAATATGAGCTCCTCTAATAGTCATCGGTAGCTAATTTTGTCATCAGAAGTGTAAAAGGTTAGAATACGCCACCAAGCGGAATTAATTTTATTTTTTAAGACTAGCGTTTGGCGGTGCATCCTAACCTTTTACACTTCTCATGACAAAATTAGCAACCGATGACTATTATAGGAGCTCATATTTTTTATGTTTTTATACACAAAATTTTGTATACAAATTATTTATAATCAAAATTTTACATAACTTAAAAATAAAAGTATAAAATCTTGGTAAAAATTATATAAATTATTTTTACAGACAGTTTCCTACTAAAAAATTAATTTCCGTAAAATCATTTAAAACAATATACGTTTGTGACCCAGAAAAAAACTTCAGCAAAAAAGTGACATACAAGAATTGCCAACGTGTTTGATCGAAGGGTAGAGTTTTATAAATCTCCTCTTGGTAGTCGGGATACTTGTCGATTTCCCCGTCATAAATCGAAAGAAAAAGCTGGAGGTCCTAAAATAAACAAAAAATAAGAGCCAACAAGCGGAGGAGAGAAGAGAAAGACAGAGAGTGAAGCATCGTCGCTCAGGGGTGCACGTTGGCAGATAACGAGAGCAAGGACGAGCTGCCGAGGCGAAGTATCATCGAATATATGTGCTGCAGGACCCTCACGAGTCGATGGGTCAAGAGTGACCATCGTAATATCCCAGAGACGGCCCATCATCTTTATATCGATGAATATCTAGATGCCCACCAAAAAATGTAGGCGAATATTTTTTTTCGCGTTTATACCGCATAACAAAAACTCGATTTTTCAAATTATAATTTATTCTTTTGAAGAACTTTATTACATGCAAGTTTTTACTTTAAAACAAAAACAAATTTGTTGCGTACGTGTCTATAATAAGCATAATAATATAATATTTTGAAAAAACTTAAGTTAAAATTTGACTTTTAATTAATATGGCAATACCTAGTTATATTTAGAAAAGTTATGCGCACTCTAAAAATTATGCACATAGCGTAATTTTTTATGCATGTTCTGCGTATAATGAACTATGCATGTATGATTATGCATAGTTCGTGCAGAATACAGTATCAGTAACTTTTTACATTCACGGTTATATGTATAGATTTCAGCTACAAGTATTAGAGATGAAAATTAAATTTACATAGATCTAATGAATTCTGCATTAAAAGAAATAACTTATTCTCTTAAAGCGCGTTCAAAATACGATGCTTTTACAAGAGTACTTTCTTGAGTTTTGTTTTCTGAGACTAAAAGTACATATTTTTAAATAATTCATTATAAAGTATTATTATTATCCAAACTTTTCTGTTTCATAAATTTATTTCGAATATGATGTATCATATATTATAACGTCAAGGAAACTCTAAAAATACATTAGCTTAACCAACTTTCTGCGTTGCATTTTGTAAAATATTAACCCTACCTTTCCTTTTATAGCACGCCGCAGTAGCCTACATCGGGTTTCGCAGTATTGTTAATACAACGACGTGACGGTTATAACTATAATATATGCCCATCTTAGAACATGATTTCTTTGTCGATGATTGATGAATATCGATAATCGTTTACTCTTATTCGTTTACCCTTCGTCAAAAGGGCTCAGGAAATTAAAGACGCACGATTGCCTACTCGCCCTCGTCTTGTTTTTTTTTTACGCGAGTTTGAAAAGTTTGCTACGGGGCAGAGGAGAAGCCGCGCATAAACCGAATGGACTATTCGATTGCTCAATTTCACGCTTTTCTCGTATGGAATCGCTTCAATGGATAGCAGCAATTTTAGGCGGAAGCCCGTTCTTTGTTGCGATGCAGAATAAAGTAGGTCAAACTTTGAAGCCATTTTTGCTAGTTTTATGATTTATCGCTCGCACCATTAAATATAAAGCGCAATGTTTAAAAGACGGTACTGTCTGTACCAACTGCAGAAATGGCGAGTAAAAATTATTGCGAAGTTTTATAGGGGATTGATGGAAAAATTTATATAGAATAGAACAGTAGTCAAACATTCCATTTTATGTTTTTATCAAAATTAGATATTATCACATTTTAAATAATAATAATAATAATTAATATGTTATATTAATTTTGAAAATAAATAACAATATATTTTTAAAAATAACTTTAAAAAACGGGGATACAAAGTCAGCTAAAACAAAATCCTTGAATTTTCTGCACATCCAAGTGGAAAACTTGGACTTACTCACGCAGAAGCTAAACGTGCAAATCTGAAAAGAAATACATAAGAGATTTGAAGATCCAGTGCAATTCTCATTCAAAATTTTCCGCTCCCTTTGTTTAAAGCTGTTAAATTTATAGGGAATTTGTGATAATACTGCGAAACTTTACGTCATATACTACAAAATTTTAAATAAATAAGAGCGCATACATTATAAAATTTACTGCGAAATTCTCTGGAGTACCTTAAGTTTATCCAAAACAGCTTAAGTCATTAGTTCAATGACATAATTTACGAAGACCTAAATAAAATTAAGATTAGGGCGTAAAACTATCCTGGTTCTCCAAATTTTAATGTTTTTTCATCGATTTTTCTACAAAATTTAGTTGCACACAAAACAAACTAGATTTGAGATCTTTATTATACTTCAGAACAAATTTTTTTATTTTCATTTTCATTACAAAATGGCGATATAACAACTATCCTATGTAAGTGAACTAAAAAAGCGCATAATTGGCGTACAACATTTTTTGACGATGCTTATACATAAAAATTCAAAATAATTTATTTGCTCTATACATAATATGAAGAAGGTTGTGCGTAGCCGCTTGTAAATACCTATTTCCAATGATTTCGTAAACATAATTATATGAAAAGTTATTTTCTCGCTAATAATTATTGCTTAATATTTAAAATTAATTATAACTATATAGAACAAATTGAAATTTTATAAAATTCCTATGCGTGTAACCCTAAAATACGTCAAAATGAAGATATTGTTAAAATTTTAAGTCGGTTCCTTAAAATTGAACCGAGTAAGAGTACACGCGATTTCCTATAAAATGTGATTTTGAGAAAAAAACGCGTTATTTTAAACAGGTTATGATGCATCAGTACGCGAGTTGATTGATTACTTCTTCAAGCTATTCCTGGCTACAAAATTGGAGTCTGTTTGAATCTATATTGTTTTTAAGGCTGCAAAAAATAATATAGCCCTAAAACAATAGATTTTTGGAACGTTCCAAGGTGGCGTTGTGCCTTAATTGAGTGGAAAATGTAAAAAACTAAGACTAACAAGTTTTTAATACATATTTTATGCGACATTAATGATAAATGAGTTAATGTAAAATAAGTTTATGCAAAAATGCTGACTACAGTGTGATTGCCAACAAAGATA
Source organism: Ormyrus nitidulus (assembly GCA_900474335.1). Taxonomy (NCBI): domain Eukaryota; kingdom Metazoa; phylum Arthropoda; class Insecta; order Hymenoptera; family Ormyridae; genus Ormyrus; species Ormyrus nitidulus. The sequence continues at coordinate 13,163 of UCOL01004556.1, forward strand.
GGAAAAATAATAATTTCACCGTACCAATAATCTATCTATTTTTTGTTCAAATGAATGTAAAAACAAGCGATTGCATTTCTCTTGAAATCTTTATCCCTTCTAAAACTCCAGACTCGTCTTTCCAACGCATCAAATATCAAACTTTTCGCTTCGCCAACTCCGAACGCATCAAAGGATCGTGCAAATCAATCGGAAAAAGTATAAAACCCTCCAGAATTTGAGTCGTTCCTCGTCGATTCAGTCGCAGAGCACAGTCTGTGCGTCCACCGTGCGCGACACACGGCAATATCCCCCGGTCTCGCGAGCGAACGCGACTTGGAATCGATAAGCCGCTTAGGATTCCCTGCGTGCTGGACTACGTAAATAGTATATAGTGTTTGCCAGTTGTTGATTCGCCTGGCCTTAGCTCCGATGTTCGTGCGCACCGTGCCTGAAACGAATGGATACTCCCGGCTGTCTGAACGAGCGCACACATGCGGACTCGAGCTTTCAGCCCTTGCTTCTTGGACGTTGTCACGCGCAGCGTTGAATCCCAAAGTTCATTTATCTCCCGAACGAGGAAAGCGGAAGACAGCTACTTTAGAATGCTGTAAGTCTGAAAAATCTCTATTGCAGGTTAAAAGTTTTATTAAATTTAGTCATTTTGCGGAGCTGAAAGACGCTGGAGATGTTTTTTTTTTAATTTGCAAATTACAGGATTCATGTTGCTCGGGAGTCGGGAGTGAACTCTAGGTGCTTTATGTAGGCTTACCCTTGTCATGAGATAACAACTCTTGGTGACGTTTTGTTGTGTGTGCATGTATTTATAAACAACTGTATATAAATTATCATATACACCAAAATTGTGTGCACATGAAATTTTGTGTAACTTTTAAACTACAATCAAATGATATCTCAAAAATTTAATATCAAATTCTGTCATTTGCACATTGTAAGCAAAATTTAATTTTAATAATTAGGTTGCTACGGAAAATGGTTGCAAATTTGAAATTCTTGTAATAGCTTCCGCAGTTGTAAAAAACTTTTTAAATATTAAGGAACAAATGTCTCGCTGGAAGTTTTTCAGGACTTGAACTTCCCTCGATACTTTAACTTTTCCTTTCTGAAATTTATTAGATTAATAAG
>UCOL01004557.1:0-14284 GCA_900474335.1 Ormyrus nitidulus
ATATGTATGTGGGTTAAGAACCTTATTGCAAAAAAAAAAAAAAAAATAGATAACAATAAAAATAGATAACAATAAGGTAGATAGAATTATGTCACAGTTGAAAAACCCTGCTAAAATTAGTTCACGGTGAACAGTTTTAGAAAACTTTCAGAAATATAAAGTCTTGATTGCTACTTCGCTTACGAGTATCAACGAGCAATTTTTCATTTACTATTTATCTATATTATACTTTTGTAGATACAAAGTAGAAATCCAATCGCTTACACTAACAAGAAGAGTGTCCGCCCACCAGGAGGTCGTTTCTTGGCCAAAAAAAAGGAAATGCGTGTCTCAAATTTTTTTTTTCCATTCGGACCAAGTAACAGAGTTACGAGATTTTTTCGAAAAACCAAGGGCAACTTTTTCTTCATAATAAATTAAAACATCTTTGTTACCAACAACAACAAATCCCAATGGAAAAAACATTGAAACACGTGTCTTTTTCCCGTCGAGTGCACACTCGTGGAATCTTACAAATATTGGTTCTAATTTATGAAATTTTATAGAATATTACGACTACTGTTCAGTTCTTCGCAAGGGGAGTCTGTATTATGGTTATTTTCAGCGCATTTTTTAAACCAGAAAAGACTACCATAAGCTTCCGAGAATCGTAAATTACAGCCTGTTAAACTTCCCAGAAATGCAATACACGCGAGTTAAGCAGATTTGTGAAAATTGTAAAGCAGGTTCTCGATGTTTAAATTGCCATTATATACATTTCCAATACCTCGCACTTCCGTAATTATTGCAGGTGCTACACCGAACCACCGAAAAAGCATTCTTCGACCAACATATTCATCCGCCATTTAAAACTGTCCAGCATAGTTCAGCTCGTAGATCCACTCGAACGCCAATCAATCGGGACCCCAATGGTCCGAATCACTTGCACAATCATCTCGCGGAATGCAGCCGTCGTTATATTTCGCAGCGGGAAAAGCAGCAGCGCGAGCCTGCATCTAGAGAGACAAAGAAAAATAAAAATATCGCACGCGCGACTCCGCCGCAAGTATACATTCGGCGAACAACGGCGCGCGAACCGGTATACCGGACTATCGCGCATTAAAAGTCTGATCTTGGTCGGAAAAATGATCGTCGGAAGCGGTATCTTGCGTATACATGCTTTACCTGCGCGATTTCCCAAGAAACGTCGCGGCCGCATCGCCAAGGCGTTCGAATTGCGCGTGTGTGGACCGCGTGCGCGCACATCCCCCACCAGGCAGGTCTCGGCTTGGGCGCGCATGCGCGCCGCCTCCGTTTCTCGGAAAGACGGTCCTGGAGAAAGAGGAAAACTGCTTTTTCGCGGAGCGCCGCGCACAGCAGCTCGTGCAGAAGGAGAGGAAGAGAGAGCGGAGAAACAAAAAACCGAGGCGAGATCGTCACTCTTTTTTATCTGGCGCACATCTCTTTCCCACAAAGAAGGCGAACGGAGCGCGTACGCGCACTCTGCGGCTCTCGGGGCTGCACGGAGAGCGCGCGCGGAGAGGCAAAAGTCCATTCACGATTTTCGTCGGGGCACGGAAAGCCCGGGGAGAGAGGGAAGCGAAACCGAACGCCGCGCCGATGAGCTCAGTCTTGCTGCGCGTCCCGTTCGAGGCGGATCGCGCGCGTGTGCAGTTGTTGCTCTTTCTCTCTCTCTCTTCGTCGCTCTCGTCCTCCATCCTTTTTTTACGCACACCTACCCAGACCGCTGCATCGCTCGACGTCTAACCTCACCGCCGAGGAGGACAAAGTGCGCGAGTGAGTGCGCTGCTCCGCGCTGCTCCGCGCTGCTATAACCTAAACGGATACGCGGCGCATACCAGAGAGAGAGAGAGAGGGAACGGAGAGTAAGGGTCTCTGTCCTTGTGCATGTATGTATGCGCGGCCGGAAGGAAGCGAGCTCTCCCGTCGTCGCCGAGGACGGCCGCTGCGCCAGTGGTAGTGCGCGATAAGATGGCGTCACGCGTGTCGTCGTCGCGCAGGAAGACGTAGAGGATACACGTCGCCGTCGCGCAGGAGAACCCAGAGGACACAGCCGACGAGGTGCGTACATAGTCCATTAGCTCGGTGTCTTGCCAAGCTTTTCCGCACTCGTTTCGCTAATAAACAAAGGATTAAGCGATCGAGGACCAGCGAATGCTGAGAGACGGAGAGCGAGAGAGAGAGAGAGAAAGAGAAAGAGAGTGAAGGGGACGGGGTGATAGAGGCGCGGTGTGTCGCTCTCCGTCCGTGTGCGCGTGTGTGGTGCGAGCGATCAAAGAGAGAGAGGATCTCCTCCACACACGCGAGTGATTTATACATTTTTCAGAGCTTCTTTTTTCTCTCTCTCGCGCTCCTTCGTCGCAATATCGGAGGCACGTAGCGCGCGGTGGGAGAGATGCATATGCACTTCGCGGAACTCTGGAGTATCTCTGCCGAGCAGAGTAGCTCCTGCTCCGCTGCCTGGGAAGAGATTCCGTGAGTTTGGAGGTTATGCGGGTTTGTTTGAGGACTTTTGCTTCACCGAGGGATGGTTATTTAAATGCCCGCTGGAAGCCCTGCTCTGGCAAGGTTTGAGCGACAGCGCGGAACGCTGGAGTCGCTGCGCTGCTGTTACTGCTGATGCAACGCTTTTAATTCATAGCTTCGCGATTTTTCTTAAGAATTTTTCTGAAAAGTGTGCGTGCGACGCTGAATAAGCGGTGGAGGGGCTTAACTTGGCTTTCAGAAGGTTAAATGTTTTGGCACCGTGACTCAAGAATGCTTTAAAATACGATTAATTCTCAGTAAAATAACAGTTTTGAAACAGTCAGATAGTCATTGAAGATGTAATTGATAATTTTGCTTACCTTTGAGGATGCTATTTGCTTTATTCAAATCAATAAAGTCGAAGGAACGATTAAAAATAAGATTGTTAAAACGAGACATTAGAATTTTACAACTTGATTTGTCGATAGTTGACTGTGCAAATTGATATTTTACTATTTTTCAATGATGTAATCAACAACTTATGCCTCAATTACATATGCATAACTAAATGGAATCTCAAAATAGATTTAATTGATAAAGTAGAAGTTAGAATTCTTGAAAAATTATTTTTCAATACAATGAGTGTTTTCCTTTTTTTAATTCTACAGGATACCAGTGAAGACTGCCAACATCCAGTGTGGCAGTAGAATCTAGAAAGGTGTTCATCTAGATGCCTTTGTTTCCACAAAACTGCCACCAAGGCTTCAGGTTATAGCCCAAGGTGAAGGTCATCAGAGGCTGGCCTGTCTCTCTATAACATTTGGAGAACCATTTCTCCAGTTTAGTGTTGTGTAAATCCTCAGTTAAACAAACACATACAGAATCATGAGGGAGTTCAAAGTGGTGGTGCTTGGCTCTGGTGGAGTGGGCAAGAGTGCACTTACAGTGCAGTTTGTGTCAGGCTGCTTTATGGAGAAGTACGATCCGACCATAGAAGACTTCTACAGGAAGGAGATCGAGGTGGACAACTCTCCATGTGTCCTTGAGATCCTGGATACAGCGGGTACAGAGCAGTTTGCTAGCATGCGAGATCTTTACATAAAAAATGGCCAGGGCTTCGTGGTGGTCTATAGCCTAACAAATCACCAGACCTTCCAAGACATAAAAGCTATGAAGGAGCTCATCACTCGTGTTAAGGGCACAGAGAGGGTCCCAGTGCTGTTAGTGGCAAACAAGCTTGACTTGGAACATCAACGTGAAGTGGAGACAGCAGAGGGCAATGCCTTGGCACAAATGTGGGGCTGCCCCTTTGTAGAAGCATCAGCCAAGAACCGTACCAATGTCAACGAGGTCTTTGCAGAAATAGTTCGCGAAATGAACTTTAGCCCTGAAAAGGAGAAGAAGAGCTACTGCTGCTGCAGCATCCTTTAATACTTAATCAAAACAGCAGCAGCGGTAGCAACAATGGACTGATACGTGAGGATGATGAATGAGTGGCCCTAGGGAGGTTTGAGCAAATCTTTTGAACGTAAACAATCTCGAGAGAGATGTATATCCCTATATCAGAGATAACCCAAATTTATTTTTTGTCGCTCGTGGTCAATTCAAAAGACATCCAAAAGAAAGCTAAATCAATCCAGAGTAGAATGCTGTATCTAACTGGTTGTAGATAAGATGTTCTACCATTGATTTTTGCCGTGTACATCTCTCTCTTTTCAATAAGCAAGGGAACGCGCTAGACGGGCTGTGAGATAAAAGAATACGAGAATAGAGGAAAAAACAGAGTAGTAGTTTATTAATGGTCAGGCAAAAAGTAGCCAAGTGCGATGATTACACACATGCAAAAACACGTACGTTCAGTCGCGTTTTCTCGCTTTTCTATCGGAAATAGCGTGCTGCGAGTCACTCACGCGCACGATTATTTTATTATGCGCCGATAGTATTACGTGTAATATTATTGTAATATATAAACGGTAGGCATAAGCAGGCAATAGAGAAAGGAGAGAATCAATTACACTCAAGCACACAAATACATTTACACACACACAAACGAGAAAAAAAATGTAAGGGGCTAGGACCAATACGTGATGGCATTTAGCAAAAAAAAAAAAAAAGAGAGCGAGGACGATGATTAGAGAGAGATAGTTGTTATAATTGTTATATTTCTTCGGCGACAAACCAAACTTGATGTAATATTGTTAGCTAACCACGAATGCAGAACTGGCCGAACGACACTTATCGATCGCTGATAAATCTTTTACTTGTATACTCCGGAAATGCTTTTTAAATACTCGAGAAGTAAGTTTCCAGTTCTGTTGGCCTGCGCGATCGTCCACCGTGTTTGTAATGTTTGTTATCGAGCGGAATTTTTTCTTTTCAAAGGCAGTATTTTCATTCTTCTTTGCTCTTTTAAATTTTTGTTTTTACTGTATGCTCGAACCAAAGTTACAGGGAGAAGCGCGTGTAATGACGACGATGTTTATCGGTATCCTTTATTGTATTTTTTCTTATGTCGAAATCTCAATTTAGTAATTGTAGGATGCTTAGTTTTTTAAGACCCTCGGATGACTTTTAATTCTAAGATGCCGCAGATTTGAGAGTATCCTAGAATCAAAACGTTCTCCGGACGGGGGTGGAAGATCGCGCGATCCTTCCATTATTTTTATCAATTTTCGTATGCGGGGTAGCCTTGAACTAAAAGGCACTCGAGAAAAAGAAGCGGATACGAAACTCGTGTACGTCTGCCGGTCCTTATTATCACTACTTTTAATTTTTGTTTTGCTGTCCATATAAGTTCTTTTCATTAGCGATGCTTCGGTGTCCTTGCTTTTATATGCAAAAATAATATACAGGCACAAACTGAGTAAATATCACACGTGAAAAAGTAATCCTAGGCAGAGAGTCAGGAAGGAAAACGAGTAGATCTTTAAAGTGGAGGCAGTCGAAATCGCATAATATTTTTCTAAATAGCGCGTGCGCCTCGACGGCACAAATAGAGTAATTTTGCGCATATCATTCAGACGGAAGAAAGGAAATGCTCTGCTGCCCCTATTGTATAATCGAACAATTTTTATTCCCTACTGAAGTAAACGTCAACAAAGCAAAGGACATTGGACATTGTACTGTCGCGCACAATATACTGGATGAAATTCCGAGGTTGCGATTTACTGGGGCTTTGATTTTTCGATTTATCAGAATAACTATTACTATTCGATGGAATCAAAGCTTCAAAGAACAACTTAGGATAAGCCATTCGAATAAATTTTCTTATTGGGTCACATCAATTGGTACGAACAAACTAAACGCAAGTTCAACGAGCGCAACGAGTTCGAGGCAAAATGTTTGTATCAATTTTTAAATTTGTAAGGAATATGAGAGACAAATCTGTATTTGGCCCTTTTTCTCGTGCTTCGTAGCGCTCGCTGAAATTCGAATTAAACAAAAAGGTAACACCACAACTTAGATGGATATCGGCCTTTCAGTACTACCTGCGTATGATATTGTGTACGAAATATGTTATATTTTTTACAATGTGAAGAAAACTGTAAATATGATAGTGAGTCAGGTTATACATAAATATATATATTATATATATGATAAAATTAATTATCTCACCCGTGAAAGGACTAAGTGAGCGGCTTGCGGCAAAAAATGTGCATTACACTCTCGGAAGCAAAGAAAAAGAGTAGGAAAGCCATAAATTGCAGATTGTTGATTGGTGTTTGGAACTATGTGCTTCGTGAACGTTTTTGGGTCCTTCGTGGGGGGAATAAGCAGAAAAATGTATTCGGGATTACGATCGCATTCTTCGTGATGAACTTTGACTGAAAGACAATTAGAATTTGTCCAATATGGTGCTGGCAATTAGAGTGTATATTTCGGTGTGTGTAAAGCTTTGTGAAAGATTTTTTTAATCAGACCATAAAGGAAATCACTATCAAGCATAAAATGATAATATTTTTTAGGAAGATACCACACAGTATCTTATTCTTAAAATACAGTGTCCGATAAATTCACATGAACTCTGTAGTTTTAAATGCAGCCTGGAAAATTTTGCATTTATGTACTGTAATTGTAAAAGAAAGTATTTTCAAAAAGCTAATTAAACTTTGCTTTTGTCGCACAATAGAGATAACAGATATTTTTTACAATGAATTTTTCAAAAGATAATGCATTTTAGTCTGAAGAGTAACAATCATCAGATTTGTCTTTTTATTTACCTGTAATGAAACGTACAAAATTAAAACATTTTCAGATAAAATAAAATTTATAAGACACTAATGATAAGTCAATTTCAATGCTATGCTGATAAAAGATTGTACACTAATTTTGCATCAAAGATTAATCGTGAAGTGCGTCAAATCTAAAAATTTTGCATCATTAAATATTCACTTACTCACTGTACTACAAGCAAATAATTAACGCACTAGTGGCCATCGATGCACAGCGTACGTAAACTCTTTTTCTCAGTATGTGTAAAATATTGTAAAAAAATCGGAGCAGTCTTTCAATCGTTAATTGCCAGCTCAATAATCTAGTCATAATAGAAAATAAAGAGAGAAGATAAGCAGGACAAAAGGTATCTCTGCGAAAGTGTCCCTTAGATGGTGAAACAGCTTTGTAAAAAGAACGAAAACAACAGCTTAAAACTCAAAAAGCTCGTTACCAGGCGTGTCGTCGTAATCCCGTAATTTTTGTACGATGTAAAAAAAAAATAGACGATAAAGTGGAGATGAAGATATAAAAAAAGCGAAGATTAGGGTAGAACGAGAAAAGCGGTGGAATTTGAATGTCAATCGTGGTTTTTCCTCATACCTCTTATATATGCATAATGCGTTCATTTCGTTTTATTTTTTATTGTATCGACGCGTGAGTCGAGCGAGTCTCTTTGCGTCACGACGGGGAAGACAACAAGTAAAAAATAATGAAGCCAATGTTCTTCGACTGCGCAGAGCGGATTCCTCACGGTTAGGTGAAATTATATGCAAATTATATGTAATTGTATATCAACCGTACTGTAAATATAGTTGCACAAATGTTTTTTCTTTTCGTCTTAGTTTCTATGCGTGATGACTATATATACAAAAATGTACATGGTTTTTCGCACAGATTGCAATTCGAATTTGAACACTCGTTTGGGAAAAGGAGTTTTGGTCATTGATGTGTATTTAATCATTGCTGACAAAAAACTTTCAGTTGGATTTAAATGTGCATGTATATAATATATTTTCTATAAGTTTCGATCGTTAAATAAAGAATTTTTCTTTCATTGTGTGCGTTATTTTTTTAACTTCATTGCAGATGAGCACTGAATATGCGTTTTGTAAATTCTTTTTTAAAAAAGGTCTGCTGTGATTTCGTTCGTCAATATTTGAAACTAACCGCAGTGCTGTAGTTCGAATTGATATTCTGTGCTGTGCGAGAAAAAGAACTTTTATATATGATTTATACCGAGATTTGTGTATAATATACAATTTCTTTTTCATCGGAACGAATTTAACGAATTACAATTATATAAAAAAAAACATTTGAATGAGAATAAAAAAGAAGATACAGAAACTAAGTAAAACGAGGTTGTATAAGTGGCATTTTCTACTTGATAAATGATTACAGCGATGGGAGGAGAAGCTACTTGTTGATGCGATTTTTTTGAAAACTCTTTGCATTTTTTTAGTGCACATTTTTTTCCATTGTATAATGCGCGTATTTTTGAAAAGGAATAAAAGAAGCTCAGCGAAACTAAAGCACACACTCAAATTCGATATTTTTCCCCCCTTTCCTTTCTTCTTCTTTTTGAAAGAACATTCGGATTGTAACGGCATTTTTGGCAATATCGCACAAATGTATTATCGAAAATGTGAAGATTTAAAAAGGGAAAGAAAGAAAGAAAGAATCCGAACTGCAGTGACTTTTAAACTCATTGAATATACACGGACAGTCCTGTGCAATAACTGCGTTTCTTTGAGCTATGTGCCCTGCCTTGATTTAAAAATTTTATACAGTGTATTACAATGAAATAATAAACTATTATTATTATTATTAATATTTTTCTTGTTCTTTTTTATACTCTTTCAGCCTTCGCCCTATCTCACTTGAAAGTGTACCAAAATATCTTGAGTGACATTTTAAGAAAATAAATAAAATTTTGAAATCATATTCCATTGAATCTAAATTAATGTAGATTTATTTATATATTTGTCGTAATAATATAAAAAATGAATACAAAATTCTTACATACTACACATCACAAATTTACTCTTTCGATTCAAAGTAATCGCCGAGTTTCTTCATATACATCTCCGGAGTTTCACCGTCCTCTAGAGCCGCATTAGTAATATTGTAAGCCAGGCGAAGCTTGAGTCCAAGCGGCGAATGTGGACCTTCAAAAACCTTCAAGCTCTCGCTTTTCTGGATGGACCTGAGGGCGAATTGCTCGTAGGTCTTGAGATAAGCCGCAAAATTATAATTACACTCGGTACACTCCTTCAACAGCTCATCATATGCATCGGCAATCGCTGTCCTCGCTAGGCTCTCCTTGAAAATAGCAGCGTGGGTGTCTAAATTTTTGCAGAGTTCCGTGAGAAATTTGTTCTTCTTCTTCTTGGGAGGCACGATCAGAGACAGGAAGTGCATGAGGCGACGGATAAGAAAGCCTGTAGTGTCTGGGGGTCCAACTTCGGGGAATTCCAGGCAGAGCAGACAGGTCTCGAAGGTGAGACGGACAAAGAAATCGCAGTACTCGGCTGTGCTTTGCAAGTGCCTGATGAATTTCTTCTGGCCGTTAAGCATCTCATCGAGGTAGCTGAGATATTGCTTCTTCGTACACTTGAGGAACAGTTGTCGTAGCACGTCTTCCTCCGACAGGGCTATCGGATATTTTATCAGATCTGTTAGCTTACTCTGATGTAGATTGGTGAACAATCCTATTCTACTTTTTAGACTGGTGTACATTCTACCACCTAGACTAGTGTTGTCATGATCCATAAAAGGAAACCCGAGGAAAATTCGACTGCGGTCAGAGAAAGAGGGGGATACGCGCCACACCTAAGGGAAAAATTGAAATAAAAATTACACGAATTAAGTAAATCAAATTTACAAGCTAATCATAATAAATAATAAAATCAAAGTCTTATCGCCATCTGATGATAAATGTAGAAAATACTTAAATACGACTTACCTTCGCCCTGAGCAGATGATCTATTATGTCAATGATGAGGCTCAGCAACTCGTCAGCAACGTACCTAGATACATGATTGCTCTTAAGCAGATACGTTCCCTGGATTTCCAAGGCTTTGATGAGCTCCTCCGTACTTTCGACATCGTACTTGCCGAGTTTCATGAATAGTTCGACTAATATGTACTTTAGGTAGGTCACAGAGCAGAGTTCTGAGCGGAGGAAGGGAACAAAAACTTCGGTGATCACTTCGGAGACGGGGCAGAAGGTGTAGACAAATACTAGCAGACTCGAAAACTTGTTACCACTCCATCCTGGACCTTCGAGCACGATTTCTTGGAGGACGCGGAGGACTACAGAAACACTTTTTGGCTTTTCGGGAAGATTGGTTTTTAGAATCTGATTTTCAGAAATTATTGCTTTCCACTCTGAAAAATATAATACAATTTGATCCAATTAATTTAAAGATATTAGTAATGTAAAATTCTTAATTTTATCTGAATAAATTGTTCATAACCTCTTGCAAATTCATTTTATTATTTTTTTTATAAAATATTTGAGTTAAATACATTTTGAAAGAAAATCTAGAATCACAAATACATTAATCAATCAAGCTGCAAAATCTTTACATTCAAATAGTCTAAAGTAATCAAAATCTATTCACCAACGAACCTTTCGCCTTTTCCGTACATCTATCCGTGAATGAATCAATCAATGACCAGTATTTGCTTTGGGTCTGAATCTTGAGCACAGGTACCAGTAGCATCAGATCGTCGACGTTGATGGCCACATCGGGAAAGTCCGAGTGTCCAATGGTCATCTTCAGCAGGATCTTCAAGGTCTGTCTCGCGTCCATGCAGAGGAAAAATAGTACGACCCGGAAGTTCTTGGCGCTGGACAGGTCGGGATTGAGCGAGACGAACCTCTGGAAGCCAGCCACGTCGACCGCATTCTCCGCCTCGTCACTCTGATGCTTCAGAACGAATCCCACGGTCAACTCGTAAAGCTCCGTGATCTTCAGATTGGCCATTGCTTTCGCTAGGAGGAGGCAGTAGCTCTGGAGTCTCTCCGCGTCCAGGTTGGCTTGGCGCAGCTCCTGGGCCAGGATCTCCAGCAATGTCTCGACGTTGGCCTTGGTCAGAAGATTCACGTTACTGTCTAGTGCATCGAGGGCGCAATCGTCCCACTGCTTGTACCTACGAAACAATGCCAGCAAGCAATCGACCCTACCTTCGCTCGCACCATGGCTGAGGTCGGCCAATTGTAGGCTCTCCAGACTGTTGTTCGGGTCGGGTTTCGATGCGATCTGGTTTAGACAATCCACCAGGTGCTTGTAATCCTTACTGTCGAATTCCTTGGAGGCCTGGGTTATCTGTATGAAGTGGTAGGCCTCAAGACCGATGGCCCGCTGGAGAGTCAGGGAGGTGTTTTCCTCGTCGTCGTGCTCCGTCCAGTCCATGTAGATGTTGCAGTCGATTTCTTTCACTTTCCTGAGGAGAAGAGTCATCAGCTCGCGATCGATTTCCGAGAGGAGCTCCTGCAGGACGGAGTTGTCGAGCTTTGAGCAGGGTTCTGAACCGAAGGTCAGCTTGTACATTTTAACCAAATCTTCCGGGAGCTCGATCTTCTTGGACTTGCTCATCAGGCAGTATCGCACCATTTGCATAATGAGCTTTAACAGGATGCCGTACCGCTTGCAGCGCTCAGATTTTGGGATATCTGTGAGCTTTAGGAATCTGAAAGTAACACCAGCAAGTTATTAAAAGATTAAATTTAAATCATTTCCAGATCTTCAAATGCTTATAGCTATTTTGTTATCTTCAGTAATTTTAAAGTTTCTCCAACTGAATCATAATGTAAGATTACACACTGATTAACGCAGTTTAACAAGTTGAACTACCAACCTTTCACTGTAAAACTGTACAAGCAGCTCCTGCAGATTCCCAGACATTTTCCTGGCACTTCCAACGATATCCTTGCTCTGACTGCCCTCATCTCTCAGCAAAATCAACTTCCTGTACACATTTTGCACCGCGTTCATAAGAAACCTTGCCTCCCTCTCAAACTCCAGCAAATCCACAGCTCTCGGCAAAGTTTCCAGCAGCTCCACGGCCAGATCCACGGGCAAATGCAGCAACGCCTCCGCCAGTATCCCCTCAAAATTCAGCTGCCACGTGACTTCTAGAAAAAGGTACGGCGCAAAGGCTGGCTGGGCACCGACGAACTTTCCCATCTCCGGATCCTCTGCTAGTCGAGTCTGACTCTCGAACGCCGTGTTGCACAGAAAATACCGGAACGCCCAGACGCTCAGGCTGGTTTTACGTAGGAAGACACCCGTCGTGGGAATGTGACTCTGCTCACAGCAGAACTTCAGACGACGATGAACGTCCTCGAGGAAGGAGATGCTCGATGAGGTCACACGGGAAGTCAATTGCGCGAGGCTCGACAACTCTTGCAGGTTCCGCGTGGTTATTTGAACAGAATCCAGAAAGCGATCCTTCTCCGTCGGCTCCTTTGGGAATGCTTTGTTGAGCGCCATTGCGATGCTGCAAAATTCATGATATAGCATATAATCGAGCAAGAATTTTACCTTTTGTTTGTCAACATTTCAATTAATTTTTTTTTTATTCAAAAATGCTTAGGTGCTAAGGATAATATTATTAAAAGAAATACGAAGTTAACGATGATTTTAAAAATTGATATGCAAGGTACGAGGGTCGGCGAAGCTACGATTGTAATTTTTTACATTAATTTAGAATTTAATGTGCAATAAAAATAGCAAATATACAGCATGAACATTATTAAACGTTGAAAAATATTTTCGATGTTCGTCATTGTCTAAAGCATCATTGCATGTCATTCAAAGAGCTTATTTTCTGGCATTAGATCAGCTTTTTCGTGCTTGAAATCATCAGCAAATGCGGAAAATCACAATGTTATTTTATAAATAATTTGAATTTTGGAAAGTCTTTATGTTTCTTGAAATTATTTAAACTTTTAAAAATTATCCGTATAAAATGGGATAGTATTAAAAACAATTAAATTCTAAATTATTTCATTTTATACTTTTTTTTATGTCCAGAATACTAATACTTGTATACTTATTTTAATTTAAGGCTCGTTACATATATAAAATGTTCGTTTTTTTGTTTTGCGTAAAACAAGAGAGTTAACAAAATTATGGTTTTAATTTCAAAAATATTGAGTGCAATAGATATTTTATGTCTTTCACTTGATATTTGATGTTTTCTTAAAAAATTAAATAAAACGTTTTAATATTACGTAATGAGGTATTAAAATAATTTCATAAATTTTATTCTAAAGATTGGCGAGAAACTTTCCGTGTAATTTTTAATTAAATCGCATTTCGCTGTCAAGTAGGTTTAAGTTATGCGAGATAATGAACAGCTGATAGTAACATGTAAAGTTATTTATACTCTTTCCTTTTGTTCAGATATACTTATTCGACTTTTGAGTGCGTAATAAATGAATCTGCATTCACGAATCTCTCGAATTCTAAATTGTTAATTTAAAACGATTAACAATTCAAAAACTTCTTCAATATTTCAAACAAAAAATAATTGAAATACTGAATTTTCAACTAACTGTTGGCTTAACGATAATAATAATTAATTTAACTAGTAAACATTTAAATACTACCCACATCAATGATCATTTTTTATCATACCTACTTACCATGCATAATAAAATTCTTATGCACACTTCAAAATTTTGTACTCAAAACCTAACCTAAACATTGAAACCGTTCTGAATTCTCGAACCTCTTGTAAGATTGAAAAAAAACCACCCACCTTAGCCTCTCGAACTTCCTCGATCAAAGTATGCCGTTATCATTCAATAAGTCGCTCAATTATCTCCACCTCACATCATAGCAAGTTAGTCGCTGCTGAAACGCAAAAGCCGGATTTCACTCTTCCTTATCTGACTAGAAGCTGCTAATAACGAATTTCTCGAAGATGGTGCGAGTTTGGTATATGGACAACAGTACGGACGACCAGCGTCTCGAACACCAGCGAAATCCCCCCGAGTTCCTGGACCTTGAACAGCTCTTCAAGATTACCGGTGTTGAGTACTTTGAGGTTAGGTCTGGTGCTTTGTTTTACTGAGATTTTCGGCGCATCGATTGACTGAGTACTTGTTGCGCTTTTGAAAGTTTCGAAGTTGATTTTAAGCTTTTGGTTGCAATGAGGGGGTAATTTTCGGAGCGATTTTGTAACGGAAGTCGAGGAATGGAGAATTTCATTTTTAGTATATGTTAATTAAATTAGTGAAGTAGTATAAATTGCGTTGCTTGCAAAATTTTCATTTATTTTATCTCTTCTGTTCAATTTCAAAAGCAAGTCACAAAGTATTTTTTCAAAAATTCAGTAGAAAATAATTTTATTTTATTTGCGAATTAAGTATTTATTTCTTTCATTAGGTTGACCATAAAAATTATGAAACAGATGAAACTTTGAAAAATCTTAGAGAGAAAAGGGGATACACTTATGAAGATCAAATCATTTGCTCTAAAGAATGCTTACAAAATTATGAAGAAAAGGTACGCCAATTTTTAACGATTTTACATTGTTTATTGAATTGTATTTACTTGAATTGAATTATATATATATATATATATATATA